>MJUU01042414.1:206390-246807 GCA_002080025.1 Modiolus philippinarum
TGCACGAGACAACGCTAAACTCAAACTATAGCAAGGCAAGTGGTTGAAAATGTACCAGTGATTTAGCTAGTGCTTGACACTTTCGCCATTGACAAATCTATTTTGGAAGTGGCAAATTTTTTTGAGCCTGCAATTTGTCACTTGGAATTTTGAAAATCGCCATATATATAACCATGATAACCATTGTGTTCATAATCTTTGTCACTTTAACCTAATTGTCCAAACTTACACTTTAATTACACCTGTAATGCTAAATAAAGGATTAATTCAGTTGTAAATTAAAACACACTCCATCGGTGATGTATTTACCTGTCTTCCCGATTAACGGTCAATCAGAAATAACCTGCTTACCTGTATGGCAATTAACTATCAGTTGTTTAAAATTATTTATGTTTTGAATATTCAAATCTTTCTTTCAGCAAAATTTTCATAATTAACATGTCAAACTTCCCCTTTGATTTTTTAACAGATCACGTTTTTTGACAGTTGGGTTATTTCCCTTTAAAAATTGTGTTTTTAATTTCCATGAATTAATTTTTTAATAAGACAATAAGCTAGCCAAATCCTTTAATTTCAGTTTCCATTATATAGATGATGTTCTTTCATTGAACAATCCTCAATTTAAGGATAACCTTCATCTTATATACCCAAATGAACTCGAAATTAAAGAGACCACTGATACACCACCTGGACCTATACCTCTACATTGACAACTCTGGACGTCTGAAAACAAAACTTCACGACAAGCGTGATGATATCGACTTTCCAATAGTGAACTTCCAGTTTTTGAGCAGTAATAGTGTAACGGTTTATAGTATCCGCCGTGAAATAAGTTCCAAGGGAACAAATTTCATAGCTCGCCCAGCCAAATAATCTCCAGCTGGAAAGTATTTACTGCTCACCTGGTGAAATAATCTCCAGACGGAATAAATCTCATGGATATATCAATAACATTTGTTCCATTTGGAACTTATTTCACAGGATACTATTTTGGCTTACAATTGCATATGGCGTGTACATTTCACAACTCATTCGCTATTGCCGTGCCTGTAGTTTGTACAGCGATTTTGTCAGCAGAGCGAAATTACTGTCTCAAAAACTTATACATCAAGGGTATGTTCAGTCACTGTTGCAATTGTCACTACAGAAGTTTTATGGTCGTCACCACGATTTGACAGACCATAACAATGTTTCTGTTTCACAAATGAGAACAGATATTTTTGGGTAGATCCAGAGTTTGTTACCGGACTGACTAACACCGACTGTGACAAAACCAAACTTTTCACTGGCAGTGTGACGGGTGCCTTCCGTGGAGCAGATCATGCTTACTTTTCCGGAGCACCTGATGATACCTCAGTTTTTATAGGGGTTCACACTGCTAGTGCTTTAGTTTTGTGGCGTTCTTGTTCATTTTTGTTTATTTGTTTTGTCTTTGTCATACTGTCTCAATCCGTGTTTCTGTGAATTGCCATGATGTAGGATTTATGATTTTAGAATTTCCCCTTTCCTTTGTTTGCCGATGTATTAGAATTGAACCTATGCTGAAATTTGCTTGATCAAAAATTTAAAAAAATAATATAATGTACCACTATTATTATTAAAGCTTAAAAAGTGTTTATAAACAACATTTGTTTGAAATTTTGCAAAATTATTTCTTTTAAATCACAAATAGAAATACTGCATAAAGATATTAAGGGAGTGTCATCTTGTTCCCGGAATTGGATTGACACATGTCATCAAACAATGTGACATACTTAAATACAACCAAATACAGAAAAATTATAAATCATAAAATTAATACATTGTTCCGCAAAATAGATACGCAATTGGTCTCAAAATTCTAGCTAAATCCCTGATGTACCGAACTTCAAGTACACACCGGGTATCCATATAATGATGCCACGGAGCATATTGCTCGGTGTGTGTTGTATCTCGTTTTCTTTTGATGTTATGATAATATTCACCTGGAGCTCTGTGTGCTCAGTGTAATTTTTATCATAACATCAAAGGAAAAAACAAGATACAACACACACGGAGCAATATGCTCCGTGGCATCATTATCGAGATACCTGGTGTGAAGTAGAAAGGGGTTGCAGGGAAGTTCAACCAGTTGTTCATTTGAAAGGGTTCCATTTTTATAACTTGGGCTGATATTGGTAACTCAGTGCCCAGCATCTGATGCAACTTTTGCCGTGTATCAATCATTCCCTATTTATTGATTGCATTTAACTGTTTCTGACTATGTCAGTGGAAAAGTGTCTGTTAAGCAATGATCATTTCAAATATTGCCACCTTGAAAACACTAGTTCGAACCTTATCCATAAACTGGTCAAACTTCACCAGAGTGTGATAATTGGTCAATGTTTGTCGAAATATATAGGAAAACACTGGTTCTTCTCCAGTTTAAACCAATAAGGCTAAAGAAAATCAAATGGATAATGTACTTTGTGCCAGAATTAATAGAATTGAATATCTTTATTAACCAAAATGGCCCCCAAAGGGGCAAATACAAGAGCATAAAGCATAAAAGTTTTATTTAAAGTCGGATGCATGATAATAATCCAACTTTAAATAAAACTTAGAGAGAAAAAAACAACAAAAAAACAATAATAATAAAATAAAATACAAACATAAAGAAGGAAAGATTGCTTGATCGATATATAAAACAATACAATACAGTGACAAGACATATAATAGTTGGATATAGAGCATTTAACTAAATTAACAAATGATGAAGCTATGGCATATAATCATGGGTGGGTATTTTCACCGCCGACCACCGCCAATCACTCTAATATTATTATTTTCTATTACTTTCCAGCATTTTAGTTTGATTTTCTATTTTGAATCATGATTTTGTGTTGTTCATTTGAGAATAATAAAAAAAAAATTTACATTTGTTAAAAATGGCAGTCGACCACACATTCATAACCAGATACCCAGCACCACCGACTATCATGACTAATACTGTGAAAGTACAATTATTCGTGGGGTTCCAATTTTCGTGGATTTCGTGGTTGGCTAAATCCACGAAATTAAGTTCCCAACGAAATGCATTTTTCCCATTGGGCTTTAATACATAGAAATCGAAACCACGAATTTATGTGCCCACGAAATAGTAATTTTTATGGAAACCACGAAAATTGATGTCCACGAATTAAAGTACTTCCACAGTATACATATTTTCTATTGTTTTCTTGTGTTTTTTTTTGTTTTTCTGTCTGAAATCTTGATCTAGGTTTGTCCTATGCAAGATGTAAAAACCCATATTTGTATTTAATTAGATTAAAATGTGCACTTTCTTCTTGGTGACATTCATTTGAGTTTCTATTCCTGTGTATTCTTTTATTCTCTGTTTTTGCCCAGTATCTATGTATTTCTGTCTGGATGTATGTGCATTAGTTTATGTGTGTGATACATAAACGCTATGAAAAGATAAAATAAAGAATGTATTATAGTGACATATCTTAAAATAAAAAGTAATTTTGAAACTTTATTAAATCGACCCGTTTATAAAATTTACGCTGCTAGCGGTATTCGTGTACGTATTTAAGCCCCTCTGTATTATTTATATTTTAAAAGTTTCTTCATAAATAAAATAGTAGATTGGAATGCTTGTTTTAATGGTCAGTTTATGATTTTTCATGTGGTCGGTGGTGTTCGGCGGTGAAAATACCTACCGTATAATCATGGAGAAATTTACCAACAGAGTTTAGTATTGCCTTATCCTCGCAGTTTAAAATGATTAAACTAAAGTTTTTGTATTGGAAACCAGTATACATGGGTTGCACATCTTTTCCAATCTGGATTTGACTCGTCATTTAGACGAGGTCATCTGGGGTCAACTGGAGGAAAAATGACGTAATCCAACGTTGGAGCAAGGGACAGATATTTTCAGGGTTGGCCGGGAAATACCAGTGGCGGTAATTCCCACTGGTAATTACCGGGAATTACCGTCCTGGGAATTACTGCTTATTTTCAAGAAGTGGGAAATACTGTGAAATATGAAAAAATTACTTAAATCACATCCTTTTGACACAAAAAATTCTCTTAACTATTTGTTTAAATCTATTTTTTTTAAATTTATATATCCTTTAAAATTGTGTTTGAAATATATTTAATTAATTTTTAATTAATTTTTTAATTAAAAAACAGGTGTATTTTTCATATTATTTTAAAATCTAGGTAGTTATGAAAACATTCCTTTATGAATCAATTTGATGTATTGAAAAATTAAACATACCCAAGCCCATCATTGACATATGTTATTTTAGTAATTAAAGTGAAAGTCCGCGATTTTTTACTTTTCACCTAATTCGATTTATTTCATATCTAAAAGACGTCATGCAAAATTGCAGTGATGTATCTTTTTTATTAAGGAAGATATTTGTAGATAAAAGCTGACCGCAGTTCAGTTATGGGTATCGCCATTTTGGATCGGAAGTGACGAAATATTGATACAGATTATTATAATTTGTATCACTAACAATTATGGAGAAGACACGATTTGTAAAAAGGATGCTGGGTAATCCTTGGTTTTACCAAAAACCGGACAAAAATTTCAAATTAGACTCACCAATAGATATGCAAATCGGTAATATGATCGTGAGCATGGCATACAGGCTTAAAATTTCATTAAATATGTGATAAATATATCCCACATTTTATAAAATTTACATATTATTAAGTGATAATTTTCATTCTTGTCAATTTCAAGTTGAACATGTTTTACCTCTCGTTATCGAAATAAGTTTGAATACCCTCCTGTCTAAAGCTAACTAAACGGCTACAGCAAAAATTAATGAAAAAATATGGTCTTCTTGCCAGGTAACACTCAATGAAATAGTAGCCTTGGATACAGGTGTTAAGGCTCAGGTACACGTATTTTGTTTATTGGCACAATCAACACACGTGTCACTTGCTAGGTAGGGTCATAAATCATTCTTGGGTCACAAATGTCTATTAGGGTAATTTTAATGCAGATATTGTCAATATCAGTAACTTCACTCGAGGAAAGTGATTTTAAGTAATTTTTAATAAAAACGTTTATTAATGTGGGAAAAAATAAAATAAATAAAAAACATTATACAGAATTAGTTTTGTTTTGTCAAAGTCTTATAATATAATAAAAATGATGCTATTAATAATTATTCAAATAATTTATCAACATCATACTAAGAATCCTTTGTTTTCAATAAATAAAGTTTGTAAAAAAATAAAACAATAAATATACATGTCGAGTTGGCAATAATTCACATTCTACACTGCCTACTTATATTTTTGAAAAAGAAGAAAACTAGCATATTTCATTCAAAAAGACGAAAGGGACAAGAATTGAGTTCGGTATAGATGCATAAACTTTGTAAGAGTTTTATCAGATTGCAAAATGGCCAAAATGATTTAGACATATTTCCAAATGGTAAAGACCGGTCGGGGTGGGGTGTCCAAGACTTGGATGCCTTTTTTATTTGAATCTATATTTGTTTCGTGTAGATTTTTGGCCAAAAATGCCTTGAACAAAATCTTACCCAACTTTTTTATGTCTTGTTCCGAAAGCCGGTATTCCATTCGTTGGATCTTACTGGTGGTGTATCTGAATGAAGTACATCTGATTAAAGGGAATGAACTGTCTGTGACTGGTAGAGCCTTACCAAAAGCATATGACAGGTCCCACGTTTAAACAGATAGGATACGACGGGACTTAAGGTTGTACTGTTCCAAATTCTTCATCTGATTAACAAAATTAGACTTTTTTATGTAAACAAAATGCAACTTCTTACATCTGATTCAGTGAAACTTCTATTTCTTCAAAGCTTTTATGGGTGGAATAATTTATACAAGTATATTTTCCATAAACACAATATCCAATTTTGCATAATGGCTTTACATGTTCTTGTATCAAGTAAAAGATGCATACCTTTGAAAAAGATGTGCATACAAACTGCAACATCTGTTATCTTTCAAAGTATTCAAACACTAATTTTAGGATTTCAATTATTTCCATAATATAATAATTGTCGCATTTTTATTTTATTTCATTTTATTTTTTATATGTGTTTGTTTCTTTTGTTATTTTTTATGATGTATTTTTTGTTCTCATGTATAGGCCTACCTATTTACGTTTTGGTTTGAATAAACATTACAAAATTGAGAGTAAACATGCACTGGGAGATGCTCAGGTACTTGTCACCTGCGTTGTGTAATACCCAAATATACAAAGATGCGACAATCATCCGGGCCATCCAGTTGGGTTCTTTGTAGTGTAAAATTGTCAACAGTAATTTACAAAACATTCAGAATCGAGTCGCTATACTCACATCTTTGTATAAACATACATATTGAGAATGAAAAAAATAAAGAATATATAAATGTAGCCGAAAATGGACACAAAAGTACATCTGACGTTGATCAAAAATACTATGATCAATGTTCATTAAAACTTTTTTTTTATTATTTCATTTTTTAAGTATATCGGTGCAACAGAAATAGATCGTATTGGTTGGAAGTTGAAACATGCATGTCTACACGGGCGTCTACACGAAACCACCTCCCTACACTTTCATTCTTCAAAATCACGAATACACGTACACGTACACCCACATCCAAGATTATAATGTCAATCGTTAATAGGTGACGCGACAGGTGAAGAAAGAGTAATTAGGCCAATTCACAGAATGGTACATAAAATAGGTAGACAATATCAAACATTGTATAGCCTTTGTTTTGACACTTATTATCACAGTAGCTGGGTGCTTAAAATGTTTGTAAAAATAATGTTTAGACCCTGTGATTATATTGCATGATATAGAAACACATTAAACACAAATTAAAAAGAATGTCAATAATCTTTTACACAAAATAAGTAAAAATATATCAAAGTCATGAGTTGAACGGCGACTTTGTAAAAATGCAGTAACGAACTTTGTCATATTGTTAGTGATAGTTGTTGACAAACGCCTTATTACGGTACTCGTTGGTTATTACTTGATGTCAGTATACATAACACCCTCTACACAACGTCACATGACCCTCCATGACCAGAGATTCTGTGAATAAAATACGTTTTTTGCAACAATTGAGTTAAAATTGCAAAAATGGAAATATGTTATATGTGTCAGAACTATATGAGGATTTTATATTCTCTTTTCCATATTTTTGCGGACTTTCACTTTAACACTCTCACATTTGACAAATTTTAGCTGTTAAATGAAATATTTATGACAAATACTAGCACCTTAATGAATTTAAATTCTTGTTTATAAAATCATTAATACAAAGCAAATGAATTTCAAGGTATTACAATGATTACCATTGAATGGAGGTGATGTAAATACTGAAAATCAGAAGACTTTTATTGCTTCACTTATTTGGAATAGTCATATGGTAGTGGGAGAAAATGAAATTCCATATGTATACATCCATGAAGACATATCTATTTGTTGCACTTTTAACTACATTGCTTTGAAGATATATCATTTGACAGTATATTTCCCAGTATTGTCCGGGAATTACCAGTATTTCCCGGGAAATACATCGACATGTGTCAAAATGCACATTGATAGTAAAATAGGAAATTGACGATAGATATATGTTATATTAGTACAAAATAGCAAAAATAGATGGCCAATATTGAAAAATGGAGTATATATAAAAAGGGGAGGGACCATAGGGGCCCAATACAGGGTTCTGTCCTCAAGCACCTGTGATTGAAACTGCACATTTCAGGGTTGCTATTTTTTTCCCTAGTCGAACTTCCGCCCATCTCTCCTACTTAAAGCTTGTTCTACATTGGCTACACACAGGTCATCTACTAGTTTGAAACTGAAAGTGAAAATAGATCAAAATGCTTTAACCATTTTCACTAGCTACCTGTTGAGGAGACAAGTGCTAAAAAGTTGACTTCTCCGGCTTCTCTCCAGGCATAATTTATTATACTGTGATCACTTGAATCTTCATCTTTGACTGTCAAACACTTAACAATCTCATAAAGGCAAAACATTATTCTTTGGTCACATGAGACCAGACGACGGAAGTTGGGATAAAAAGATGGTGAGTATAAAAGAAACCCAAAAACCCCGAGCACGGATTAGTGACTTTCGAGATAGGAACTCTCGTGTAATTGAAGGCGGAAACGAGCGCCTCGGATACCAGTAAGAAGAAATACTGGATTTGCAAACCTATTGAAATAAATATATGCCACCTAAAACCAACTGAAAACAAACTTTTTATGAAATTGAAGTGCATTTATAAACTTTAATATTGACGAAGTGCTAATTTTTAAATCGAATAAATTTAAATCACCCTTAACTCAACAGTGTTAGTTACAGCAATTTTCCTATTACTGGATGCACTCACAATAGAAAATTTGGTAGCTCTCCAGGTAATTACAATGGGTTTCTCAATAGAAGTTTGACCCTCAAGGTCAGTAGAAAAGTCACATACCCATTCATAGTATTTGTCCTGGATATGGGCCAATTTACCTGGTGTCAATTTCAACAGGAAACAAGTCAAGTTCACCCAAATTTGTTTTTAATATTGACATAGCCAATCAAGAATAAAGATGCATTTTTTTCATACAATACGATAAGAAATCACAAAGTTGTGCTATTACTGTTTAAATTTAGTTCATCCCTTCCCTTTACATAATAATAGTTCAAATGTACTCAGATAAATTGGCACACACCCAACTACATGTATGAATGGACATTTGGTGACCTTTCTACCTTGAAGGCCAAACTGCTATTGAAAAACCTATTTAATTACCTGGAGAGCTACCAAAAATCCTATTGAAACTGTATTCAGTAAAAGGAAAATTGCTGTAATATTAGTTATTCCCTCTCAATGTATTGATGTATTGATTTTTTTCGTATAAAATTATATCTTTTTCCGGAGTGAACACGATTCAAAAGTGCCGTAATTCACATTTTTAAATACTTTGTTGACATCACAGATGTCTGAATTTGATCAGTCACAGACCAGACAAAATTCACTGGAAGCCATTCGGTCCTTTGTTGTTTTGTAACTTTTTCATCTTAGCTAATGGTAAATTGGACAACTTTCGATGTTACTTTTTATCATTTCACTATTTAAATTTATATAGGAACATGTTTTGTTGAAAATAATAAGAAGAATTATTTCGTGCAAACAGATTGTACAGTCTTTATTTTTTAAATCTTTGTTTGCTTGTTGTTTGTGGTTGTGTGTGAGTGTGTTTTTTGTGTTTTGTTCTTTTTTGTTGTTTTATTTGTATTTTGTCTTTTTTGTGTATGTGTGTGTGTTTTTTTTTTTTTTTTTTTTTTTAGAGCAAATATGCTGTCCACAAAGCTGCTAAGTCCGGGATTTGTTTGGCCTTTGTTACTTTCATCCCTCCCGACAGAAATTCTATGGCCCTCACCATGACATCATTGAAAGCTATGGCTTGCTTTTGTCCAAAATGAAAATTGACATTGACAGATGACAGGTGACCTGCACCCCAAATCCTCACTTTTTGCATCCAGAATAACTTGTGCCAAATGAACAGATGAAAATGATTCAGTTTTTTTTTGCATTTTTTGTTTAATGTCTAGCTTGCATAGATAATTTTGTACAGTATTTTTTACCATTTATTTGTGTTTAATTGCTTTTTTATTTTATTTGCGCAATTTTCAGTGTTAAAAATTGTGTTGAAATTTGAGAACTGAAAATAGAACTTCAGATAGATAAGTATGGAATAGATGATTTGGCAATTAATTAAGGTCCATGCAAGATTAAGGTCCATGCAAGTTCTAGTCAAATTTTGTGTTTTTTGGTCAAACCTTGAAAGGGAAATTACTCCTACACCGGACAAACAAACATTAAACATGCACACTTGTTTTAAAGTACAGTCTTCATGCGTAGCCATCCCGGACAAAGTAATTCCCTACACAATATTTATGATATTCTGCAGTAAGTTAGCATATTTTCGATTTTTTAATACTTTCCTACTCAATGAGAAGACAGTTCAAGTTAGTACAGTTGTTTATTTTTTTTACTTGAAACGAGTAGCACTTTAAAGAATGGTAAGTGCTATTGGGAATTGGGTTTTGAATTATGTTGCTGGCTAAACGTCTGCTAAAGATTAAACTATCATGACGTTTAATTAAAAATGCTTTATTTTTTGGTTGGTTTTCACAAGCAGGGAACCGTTATGTCCCCTTGAGATTTTTCAAAAAGTTACCTCCCTTTTGGGTTTCGCTAAATTCATTCTGTTAATCGCAGAACTGGCAAATGTGACTAAGAAAGTATTAAAAATTCGAAAATATGCTAACTTACTGCAGAATCTCATGAATATTGTGTAGGGAATTACTTTGTCCAAACTGGCTAAGCACGAAGACCGTACTTTATAACAAATATGCATGCTTAATGTTTGTTTGTCCGGTGTAGGAGTAACTCCCCTTTGAAGGTTTGACCAAAAAACACAAAATTTGACTGGAACTGACACGAACTTTAGTAACTGGCAAATCATCTATTCAGTAGTGAGTATTGATATCATACTGCCCCAGCTTTCACTAGATTGGCTGATACTTCCCCTCCAACTTCTGTTACAGGCTCCAGCCTATTAGTTCCCATTTAGGACTTAAGTTCTGAGGGAAACACTGCACTGATTACTTCGACTGTAGCCCCCAGGCCTTTGAACTCTTCAGGTCCTTCAATCATGTCGCGGTCATGGGTGTTTATCGTCCTACTTTTTGTGCTACAATGGTGAGTTCCAGTTCTCAGTTTTAGATCAGACCTCAGATGCCTTTCTCCCCTCCAGGCTTTGGAAACCCGCTATGTTTGGTTTTCCTTGGCAGTTTCCTGGTGGTCCTACACCATCAGCTGCAGTTTGAGGTCCCAATCAGGTAGCTGTTGGTCAGGCAGATTCTGTAGCCTTAATTAGAGATTTAAACTCTAACTTTACAGATTCCGTCAAGGCAGAGTTTAGCTTGCTAAACTCTTGCCCCTCTGTTTTAGAGGGTTCTGTGGCCAAGGATAACACCAGTTCTTCTATTTCTAGTATTTTTTTTACTAATCATATGATTAGTGCAGCTTCTGGTGTTTTTCTTGTCAGTACAGTTCCTATTCCAACTGTAAGTCGTGTTTCCACTTCTAACCATTTGACCATTTCTGCTTCCTCGGAAGCTGTTGGTACGTACTGTACCTGTATTTTCTTCCTCTCATGCCAGTATGGAAGAGGATTATTCAGATGATGATAATTTTTTTCTTACTCCAGGCAGTCAAAAACATCAGTTCATTGACGATGACCTACATGAGCAAGCAAGTACTACTCTAAGGAAGTCTGTCTCCTTTGTTCCTGTTGCAGAATTCTACTATAGAAACTGATCCAGCTCTGTTTCTAAAGATTATCTTAGATCTAGTCCCTTTTGCCTCACAACCTAAGTCTAAGTGAGGTCCCTTTTCTTTTGAGACTTCCTGTGGTATAGCACAGGAAACTCCTCCTTCTTACTCGGCTTTCCAAGTGCCTAACCATACCTCCTCAGCTTTGCTTGCCATTAATAGTGCTCTTAGTGATGACACTTCAGATAAGCTTAATACAGCTTTTGGTCTATCTTCCTTTCCAGTTTTTTTTCAAAGATTTCTCTATCTAAAATTCTACATTGGGAAGGATAGTACCTACGGTCTGCGTCTCAGTCACTATATTCTAAGTCCGAGAATTAAGTTGGAAATTCATCACAGGTTCTTAGGTCAGCAGAACATTATCTGTCAGCAGCAGGAGCTCTCTTACAAGACATGGAGGGAGAAGGTATTTCTGAGTTAAAAGCCTTTTTACACCAAGTTGACAAAGCTCTTGGTGGTTCTCAGTGTCTCGTTTGGGCTTTTTCACTTTATCTAACACCTCTGACACCTCCCGTGGAAGAGAAATTCTCTGTTCCTCATCCCAATACTCCAGTAGGAGGGAGGTTAGCCCACTTTTAGATCAGTGGGATAAGATCACCACAGATCATTAGGTTTTGTCAAGGTGGTCTAGGTCTTCATTTCAGTGCTTTACCTCCCCTTTCAGCTACTGTGGTTGCCTTTTCAGTTCGAATGGATCCACAGAAGATTCTTCTTCCGTCAGAGGTGATATCTATTCTTTTGCAGAAAGCAGTAATAGAAGAAGTTCCTGAGTGTGGTCTTTTTCCAAAATTTTACTACCGAATTTACTTGTTCGCCAAGAAAACTTGAGGTATAAAACCTGTCATAAACATTTCCATTCTCAACACCTATCTGATTGTTCCCCATTTCAAAATGGAAACAAACTCATCTATTCGAGCCTCTGTTCTCCCAAGCATGTGGACCACTTCTTTGAACCTAGCGGATGCTTTCTTTGGACCTAGCGGATACTTACTTCAATTGCTCAATAACTTCTTCCTACAGGATGTACATCCGTTTCGAATGGGACAGCAAGGTATATCAGTTCAGGGCTCTACTGTTTAGCCTAGCTATAGCTCCCTTGGTATAAGTTGCTCTAGCTCATCTTCATACACAGGCCATCCAGATCCATGTTTATATGGCCGATTCTCTACTGAAGGAGTACGATCCAGTTATTCTTGTTACCCACACTCGGACTGTTTCAATTTTTTTCCTGGTTTCTTGTAAAAAGTCGAAGTTGATTCATTCTCAGGACTTTGTTTTTCTGGGGGAACATTTCAGAACAGATCTGGGTCTTCTTCTTCCTCCAGAAAACAAGTTTCAGTCTCTGGTTCAGATGGTACAGTCAATACTATCTGAACAATCAGTTCTCTCGTCTTCTGGGCTTTATCAACTCCATAGCAGATGTGGTTCCCTTAGGTCGTCTTCACATTCTTCCTCTCCATTTCTATCTTCTAGAACATTGGACGCCAGCTTTTCGGGATTTGGAAGCTGCAGCTTTAATCTTGGAAGCTGCAGTTTTAATCTTGGGACCTTTTACCCCACCCCACCCCCACCTCATCTCAGGTGGTGGACATTTCAGGACAATGTTCCTCTAGATTGTCCCTTGTCTCCCACTGTTCCACTCATGACTCTTTACACAGACGCTTCCACTCTTGGTTGGCGAACGTATCTGAAGGGTCACACAGTTTGGGTCTTTTGGACTCCTCTTACTCAAAGGGAACACATCAATCTTCAAAAAACGATGGCAGCTCTTTTGTCCCTTTCTCACTTCAGAGTTCAGTTGTCAGCCAGTCATCTTGTTCTGGCCACCGACAACTCGACAGTGGTAGCATACCTGCAAAATCAGGGAGGAACACACTGTCACTTTCTGTGTCTGCTGGCCAAAGAGATTCTGCTCTTGTACTTCAAACACCAGATTCGTCTGGTTGTGAGACACATTCAAGGCAGGTTCAATGTGCTAGCAGACACCCCGAGAAGGTCTCTGACTCCAGTCAACACGGAGTGTTAGCTTCATCAGGCAGTATTCAGGTCTATACCTTTTCATTGGGCTATTCCAATATAGATCTGTTTGCTGCAACCAGTCATAACCACAAACTTGCAGTCTTTGTCTCTCCTATTCCAGACCCCAAAGCTTCCCCAGTGTTCGCCATGACTCCCTCCTGGGAAGAAATGTTTGCCAACGCCTTTCCCAATTCAGATCTCTAGCACCAGTTCTTCGCAAGATTTCTACAGAGAAATGCAAGATCATATTTATTACGCCAGCTAGGCTAAAAATAGCTTGGTTCTAGGATTTTCTTCGTCTGTCATGTGCACGTCTACTTGCTTTTCCACTCAGACAGGATCTTCTCTCTCGGTGCAAGGGCTCAATTCTTCATCAGTCTACAGAAAATCTTCTTCTTCACGCCTGGCTTCTGTCTGGAATAATCTCCGAAAGACAGGTTTGTACGAGTCAGCTTCCAGACATATCTCCAGGTCAGTAAGAGTCCACAAACATCGTCTACGATGCTAAGTAGACAATGTTAACTAATGTGTGTCTTTGAAGGGAAATTAATACTATCTCTGTATACAAATTAGCTGATTTTCTGGTCTTTCTTTTTGAAGCTGAGGTCTTGCTCCATCTATCATAATAGATTATAGATCGGCTATTTCTTGAACTATAGCCTTATCTGGTGGTACAGACTTTGGAAACAACGAACATTTATCGCCCTTGCTACGTTATTTCAGTTTGGGGAGACCCAGGAAATGAGCCTTGCCGGATTCCACAGTGGAATATAGGTTTACTTTTGTCAGCTTCATCTTCTCATGGCGGGAGAAAAAGTGAAGCTCATGCTTTTTAAGTTTCTGATCCTTCCTTCCTTCCTTGTCAGAATCAGTTGCCAGACTGAGGCTCAGTACCCATTGTCGTGTATTTTGACTCCTTTCTTCTGTGTCCTGTCAGGATTCTGTCAATTTATCTTGCTAGAACAAGTACTCTTCGTTCAGGCAAGCTCAGACTCTTCATTCCTTTTAAGAAGGGTGCCAATGATCTTTCTGTCAATACCATTTTCACTTGGATCTGTTAGACTATTAGCTTAACTTACGAATCTTCTAGTCAGGAAACCTTGGACAATTTTTAGTAAAAGCTCATGATGTTAGGGCTTTTTCTAATTCTTGGGCCTTTTTTTAAATTCTGCTTCTTTAAATGAGATCCTCTCAGCTGGTTTCTGGAGAAATTAGAACTCCTTTATTTCTCATTATCTTGGGTCTATGTCTGTTCATGCTGATGAATTTTTTTCTTTAGGGCCTATAGTTTCCGTCCAAAGGGTTACACTTCCACCCGTATCTTCGGATGCAGTGGAGTCAGCAATGCGTTAGATTCTGTTTATCTCAGAATTTATGATGGGAAGCTATTTATTGCCATATAATACTAAATTTTGAAAGTAAAATTGAATTTATTTAAAAAAAAATACTTACTATGATAAATTATAGGCAAAACCCTTCGGTCCCTACTTTTTCTCCGGTTTTTCTGTCTGAATCTTGAGAAAAGTGAGGATTTGGTGTTCAGATCACCTGTCTTCCGGTCTTTTCTTTTGATATTTCTGATTGGCTGACTAGGCATTCGTATACGCTCAGAATTAATGATGGTAAGTATTTATTTAGTACTTTAAAAAGTTAGTATTTCAGCTAGATTTCACGTCTTCATGGATTTGACATAACCAGTTTTTACAAAACCCTGGATTTACTCAATCATTGATAGTATGACGGGTGCCGCTAGCGGGACAGGACATGCTTACCCATCCAGAGCACCCGATAGCATTCTCGATTTTCATAGGAGTTCACTGAAAGTGTCTAAGTTCTGAATGTCGTCTTTTTATTTCTGTACCTTGTGGCTGTCTCGTGTTATTGTTTTGTCTTTGTTTCCTGCGCTCTCGTTTTGTCCTGTCTCTGGACTTTGATTTTTGTAATAATAACACCCTAGTTCCTTCGTTATTCTACTGTCGTTGTTTTTCTATGTTTCTTGAAATTTTGCACATGATTATGAATTGCATTAACAGACTTTATTCGACGATTGTCACTTTAAGTATGTCTTGCTCATTAAATCAATGGACTCAGCAATGAAGCACATCAAGTGCATGTATATGTTCAACACCAAATGGAAATTAATATGTTGTATACAAAGCAAATCCGTTCTAACAGTAATTGCTCAATAAAAAAACTCAAGTAGGGAAATTTCAAATCTCCTCTGTTATTTCATCCGTTTTTTCGAGGGATTTTCAATGAAATACAAGTTAAAATAGACTTAATTTTTTTTCTAATACTAAATACATCCTCGGTGAACTTGTATAGCGACTAACTGTACGGAGGGTAGAGCAAAACAAACCAAAAATAGGCATGCAGACGAAAAGTATCTTCATTATTATATAGTATTTGTGTCGTATTTATATATGTGTTGGCTATTGTAAAGGAAAACTACACTATTAACCTTTATTTGTCTCAAATATGTACGTGAATATGTTTTTAATAAAGTCACAATAATCAAAAGAGTTAGTGTACATCAAAAAATCAGGATAGGGCTAAGCGTACAGTTGGTAGCAACTAAGCAGTACACAGGTTAGGACTAATTCATTATTTTTTAATCATTGACATACTCCCCAAATAACAGAAACTACACATTTTTGCACATTGTTGAAGATATTTTCATACTGTTTGTCAAGTGAGACACCATATTATAATCGATGGCGTTGTTAATTATATATCATTATGCTTTTACAAATTTTCTATTTGACATATTCACTTTTTTCTTTTTTTCTCCAACAGACATAAAAAAACAGATATGGACTTCTTTTGGGATTTCTGAACCATATTGTCTTGATATATTGATGTGTGGAACGGCAATATTTATTCTCGATATTTGCGGGCCATAGTCACTGTGTAGACACAGACCCTAACGAACCATTCCTTCATTTTTTAAAGCATCCTTATACCTTAGAAATTTACGCTTGAAAAGCTTGTAGCCTACTCTCCAAAACTGTATAATTCTATCTGTGTATCTCATTTGTACTGTATTTTTATTGGAATACCAATCGACAACATCCAAGAATAGTAAAAATGTAATATTATTTTCAGGAAATAAAAATCTATTTTCCATCCTCAACAAAATTACAAATGTTTGAAGTCAGCCTCATAAAAAGCATACTTTCTGTAATAAGCCTAGTACAGTGTAAACAGGTCCATACTATCACCAACGTTATAATTAAATAGAAAGGATTAATCTGTTAATCTGTTTGACAATATATCGAGTTACAGTATGACGATTCATCGTCAGATTCGACAACTTAAACTGATATGTCTTGTTTGTTATTGGAGGGCTGGACAGGGGGTCATTAACAATCAAAAGTGTCTATACTGTTTATATCACATGACAGAATTTGACCGCGTTGAAACCTTTCTGTTGGAACATCATACCTGTTAGAATGAAATCACGTTTCAGGTTGAACAATTTTTTTCTTGAAATACTATGGGCATTTGTAAGGTGGTCAATTTTGTGGAAAGATTCAAAGCCTTCAGAACAGTACTTGCAGATATATGTAAATGACAACTGACCTGAAAGTCGTTTCTGTTTGCAGAATTGATTTTAACAAACGAAATTTCTGTAAATCGTCATAGCAAGTTTCGGAGTTTATGTGATTGTGCACAGATATACATTCAAGATACTGTATTTCAAAGGATGTTTTGGCGATGTGTATTGAAATGAAGAGACAATTCAAATGTCATACACTCAAGTATTGGAATATCTTTTCCTTTCCAATCATATGGTAATAATGAGATGACTGTGGTTTATGGTATTTTGTTCTTTATCTACAGACTTCCATTGATTCTGACATTAGTCCAAGTAAACAAAACAGCTCATAGCAATTACATATTAACATTTAGTTTCTATTCAGGTTGAACATATACTCTTTTAGGGCATAATACGCTAATTTATTTGTAGACTTAGTCATACCCTGCGTACAGTTAAAATCCTACCCAGCGTACAGTTCGACTTTTAGTTAGTCGCTACGTACTGTACGCTTAGTCCTACCCTGGCGAAATAGCGTACAGTAAAACTTTTGCTATATAACGTCTAAAAACAGCGACAAACTTGGAAATCTTATTTAATCCTCAGGATAAGCATGTAAATATGCTTATACAGGTCTTGAAAAATAAATTATATGCGTCTGAAGTCAAAGCCCAACTAAGTTAAAGTCTTGGAATGTGATATTATCGAGAACATCTTTCCACTGAGGAATTTGACCACTACAATTTGAGTGACACGCAACACTTCATTTGAATTTCACTGTTGCATATACAGCCCTATTTCGATGAATTTACATCTCGTCAGTGCAACTCGGATCTAAAAATTGGAAAACCGCTGCCGAAATACCACTTCTTCGGAAGGGTATACAAGACTGGAGATTGGCTGGTAAATGTCCTCTCCCTACCCATCACGGGGATAAATGGGTAGGGAGAGGAAATTTACCAGTAAATCAAACTGTAAATCAAAAAATTTAATTTATATTCTTACGTGCGGGGCATGTAAAATTCAATACGTGGGAGAAACTGAAGACAACTTTAACCTCAACAACCACAGATCGTTTTTCAGAAACAACAGGAATTGTCCACTCACACGACATCTGAGAAATACCGGACACTCTTTCGATGAGGTAACATTCCAAATCATCGAGTTGAATTCCAACTGGGACAAGGAAGAAAGGAGAAAAAAGGAGAAATTTTGGATGTTTCAATTAAGAACGCTTGAGCCTGATGGTCTTAATGAAAAGAATTCAAAAACTTATAAGTAAAACACAGAACGAGAAAAACATTTTGATAAGAAATAGATTCCGAAGATTTAATTTGATTGGTTGATTACAGATACAAATTCAAATAAAATTTTTTTGTTGGTTAATGTATTTGAGAAAAATTGTTACAGCGTCTCACTGATTGTACATCTTTCGTCAGTCGATATGTGTCTGAAGAAGGATCGCGGAGATCTGAAACATAGCACAATTTTGTACATATTTTTACATATTTAGTGTTGTTATAGTTACTTTATTTGTTTTATATATTATCTTTCTTGTAATTGCATTAATCTCCGGTTTCTATCGTTGATTAATCCAACACTCATTAAACACAGTTGTAATTGCCGTTTTCTTTAGTCACTGACAAAAGTTTTTTCTTCATCTCCCTCCAGGCATTCATCTCGTATTACATTTGTGATAACCAGCGTCTACAATGTAGTTGTTGTTGTTTTGGTTAGACTTTTTTGTACATAGTTTTTGTTTGATTTTTATTTTTTATTTTAATTGTGTTTTGAAAAAGGCCCGGATAGGGGCTGAAATATTAACTGTATTATTTGTGTACTGTTCACTTTTGTCTATTGTTTGATTATATATATATATATATATAGTTATAAGCAATCAAAACAACCTGCAATTGACACATAATAATAATAATAATAATAATAATATAATAATAGCGATTGGCGCGTCCAAAACTTATATTAATAATCGAAGTAAAGCATAATGTTCTAATAAAATGAAAAATTGATCAACTTACTTTTCGTCTGCATGCCTATTTTTGGTTCGTTTTGCACTACCCTGCGTACAGTTAGTCGCTACCATGATTGCACGGCCGGCGTATCGGTTTACCGGGTTGAAATAGGAGCTTAACAAAATTCGCCGATCAGTTCATGATTTAGCTAGGTAAACGCTATAACAACAAAAAAGATATCAATCATAAGTTTTGACTTCAGTTTGACTTGAATGACTTGAATGATTAAAAATTCCGCAAAGAAGTACTATTTTTTTTTATGTCTGCTGTAGAAGTTATAATGGAAAGACTGAGTGTGAATGGTGAAGATACAAAACACCGAAGTTACTGTAGATTTAATATCTTCAGTGCAGATCAAATCAAAACTTTAATTTGGAAGACAATGAATTCAATAATTGTTAAATCTGATTGGGAACACATAAACAAATGGTCTCCCAAAGTCAGCTAAGGACATAGCTATGCACGAGGGAGAAATTCTTTGTTTACAGCTAGATTTCCTCGAATTTGGATATTTGCAAGTTTTTTAATAAATCGGTTTTCGGGTCAGAATCGAAGAATTGACTACTGGGTTTATGAATTCCCTCGGTGACTAACAGTCCACCAGCGGAGACATCGACCTAGTTGTAATAAATACACGTACAAAATAACGAAGTTACAGTGAATTTAATTTCTATTGTCTATTCTAAATTGTATGTCTCAAATTCTTCAATGGGCACACTTATCAGAATTTCCCTTTTCCACATGGAAAATCAAGTAAAGTGCGAACATTTAGATCATGGAAACCGAAAAAATGCTTTGATTTAGGCCTGCATCTGACTTAGTTTTGAAATCATTGCGGATTTACAAACTGGGTCACTAAAAGATCTATTTTGGCTACTCAATGAACCAATAATCATTAAAAATTTAAATTTCAAGTATTAGGTGTACAACAAGATCAGTGAATAACATATCCAGTTGTTGGAATCTAATTTAAAGGTTTCAGAGAGAGTCATGAAGATGATTCCAAATGTCCCCGACGTCTTTATAAAGTACCACGATCTTATGATTTTATTGTGCCAAGTTGTTTTTTTTGCAATTGACTCGATGGATTCCATGTGGTTGATTATATGTTGTGATTGTCTTCTGTTAGTCCGTTTGTCGGACAACGTATCACAGAGACTGTAAAAACACTTTGCCAGTTATTTTCATGTGTCTCCATATATAAATCAAATAAATTTTTCACATACAAAAGAGATTTTTTGAGTTTCATACTTATATTTATATTTGACTAATATAACTCACAACCCCATCAATCCCCCTTCGCTACAATACAGTCCACCATCACACATCTATTTTTTCAAAGCTAGAAGAAAAAAATACATAGTTAATTTAACCTGAAGGGGGGGGGGGGGGTNTTTTTTCGCGCTTCGCGCGAAACCAATTATTTATTTTTTGCACGCGTATCAACAAAATATTTTTTTTCAAAATTAACATTATTTTTGGGCAGAAAGCCTCATTCAGAAATTTTTTTTTCATCATTTTGGCAGCCAAAATATTTTTTCACATAAAATCAGATCCAAAATATTTTTTTTAGAAAAAAACCATAGCCCCTCCCCCTTTCAAGTTAAATGGTCGGTCCCTAAACTAACTCTCGTGTAGTTGAAGGAAAATTAGAGCCTCGATACAATTTAGTTGGTATTGAGAAATGTTGAAACGGCATTTTGATATTTTAGTTATTTAGGGAGGGTTATTTTGGGAGGGTTATTTAGGGAGGGTTTTACTGGAACCCAGTGCAAAATAATGATACAAAATAAAAATGGTATAGTAGGCTACAAAAGTAAAAGTAAAAGTAAAAAAAACCCAGAAAAGTAACAAATTAAATACAAGATCTTATTTATAGTGATTCAGGCAAAAACACATCGGAACTAAAATATTATCCATAAAAGTAGATTCTAAACCAACCAAATATAACCAGGGAAATAATTCTAAACGACTGGAAACTTTATTAGCTAGATCTGAATTAGTCTCACGATAAGCTGCTACTTCAGTACACTTTTGAGTTGGATACAAAATAATATGTTCAAGCGTGCTCTTCCATTGACTTTATGTTAAGCATTAGAAGAGCTATCGTCTCAATTCTAGCTCTTTCGATGTATAGAGACGCTTATTTTTGTATGCTCATAAGAATTCATAATAGCCTTTGTGGCTGTTATGGTAATGTTTTTTATATCTAGAAAGGAAGGAGAACTTATTGTGTATAAATTTCCATGGAAGCTTAAGGCGTTTAATACCTTTCTGTTTTGCTCTGCTTGCTATCGATCTATGTTTAGGTTCTGTCACTGTAAGGGTAGTTGTATCAGACACCAATCTTAATCAATTATTACCGCTACACCAAGACAGCCATAATCAAAGTAACACCCCAATCTTAATCAACTGCCACCATTACTGTCAAGCCAGCCAGTATAAAAGTTTACTTTCTCCACCCCGTAGGAAGCTGTACAATGGAAGATGAGGGGATGAGCTTTTGAACGGAGGATAGAGAGCTCAGGTAAATCAAAACATTGCAGACGAAGATGGAATATGACGCGGAAATATAGTTTACATTTGTTAAAAGGCTATGTTTAAGGGAATATCTGATTTAAAAGTGCATAAATAATAATATATTTCTTCTGTATAAAATTCTATTTTGAAATATCACTACAAATTATGAAAGTTTATTTGAACGGAAAACTTGAGGGTAGCGAGCTCCGTTCAAAAGGTAGTGAGGCATATGAACGGAGGGTAGCGAGCCAAATGATAACAATAGCATACTCAAGGAAGCAATGATATGGTACATTTTTACGAATTTTATCTTCCAGTATGAAATCAAATCTCAGCAATAGGCAAATTCAAAGCTAAAACCAATACAAATATTAAATCCATTTGCTCTCGGTATATATTAAATATGCTTAACATATTTTTAGACATAAATACTGCGAGAAATATATACAAAACAACTTTATACAAAACAATTTTATTGCAGGGTTATTGCATGAATATTGACGGATATTATCCATAGTAGAATTTATTTTTGCACAAGCGAACGATTGCAATATACATTCAACGAGGAGGAAATTTATTACACGTTAACTTTTGGTTGCTTCAAGGCTTAAGGAAATATTACATTGCTATACAATAATAATGTTTTATTAACCATTTTATCAGGTAATTTATATATCAGATTTTAACATCAATTCGTTACATAATTAGCACAGATATGTTCTGTTCTGCATAGATTTAACACTCGATCAACATACCCAGTCTGATATAGCCATACTAGCTTGCTTCGTTCTGAAATAGCCATATCAGCCCTGTGATATGGCCATATCAGCACGGATATGATGATAACTCCTAATTGAAAGTTAAAAATAAACAGATTAGAACATGGCCTTTTCCATATACGTACAGTTATCATCCCTCGACCCACATCAACCCTCGACTGACGCCTCGGAATGATAACCGTGCTTATAACTCAAGTTATTCGGTATTCTTTCCATGTGAAGTTGGTGTCAGACAGGGGGAAAATCTATCTCCATTTTTATTTGCATTGTTCATAAATGACTTGGAAGATTATTTTATACAGAAGGGACTGGTTGGGTTGCAACATCTGAACGAAACGTGTTTTAATGATATGGGTTGTTTTCTTAAATTATTTTTATTATTGTATGCCGATGATACCATTCTTCTAGCAGAATCAGCAAAAGAGATGCAGATAACACTAAATAATTTCAGTGATTATTGTGCAAAATGGAAACTTTCTGTCAATTTAGATAAAACAAAAATACTTATATTTGAAAAAAGAAAGAGTCGGAAAAATACCCATTTTTATGTACAAGGTGGTGAAATTGAAATTGCTGATAGTTACAATTATTTAGGGTTAATGTTTAAATATAATGGCAGTTTCAATTTGTCAATAAAAAAACTAGTAGACCAGTCACAGAAAGCATTGTATGCATTGTATTATGAGCTTCGAAATTTACACATTCCATTTGATCTACAACTTCGATTGTTTGATTGTATGATAGTACCTGTCTTACTATATGCTTCAGAAATCTGGGGGTTTGAAAAAATAGATTTGATTGAAAAGATACATCTTCAATTTTTAAAGAAAATAATGAAAGTCAGATCAACAACGCCAAATTATATGGTATATGGAGAAACAGGTAGATATCCTTTACAAATCACAGTAAAAACTAAATTACTGTGTTTTTGGTCTAGACTCCTTCAAAATGGTACTGATAAATTATCTGGAATTATGTTTCAATTGGTACTGAATTTACAAAAATCAGGAAGATTTTCATGTAAATGGTTAGATTTCCTTAAAAATATATTGAATGATACTGGATTTCCATATTTATGGGACTACCAACTTCCAATCGATATCAATGATATCAAATCCCAATTAAAAGAGCGATTAATTGACCAGTTCGTTCAGCGACTCTATGCAGACATGGAAAATTCTAATAGAGGCAGATCTTACGCGTCTATAAAGAATGGCATATATATTGAAAAGTATCTATTAAACCTAAATGTACCTGATAGAGTAACCTTTTGTCGATTTAGATGTTCAAATTTCAAAATACCCGTTGAAACTGGGAGATGGGAAAATATTCCATTTGAAGAACGAATTTGTAATCTCTGTCAATTGGATATGATATGTGATGAATATCATTATTTATTCATATGTAATAATGACCAAATTAAAGCATTAAGGGAAAAATATATACCTGTTTATTACATAAATCGCCCAACAATTTATAAAATGCATGGACTTTTATCCCTGTGCAATGTTATGGTATTGTCAAAATTGTGTATGTTTTTGAGACAGTTTGAAAAAATAATTTCATAAATAGTATAATATGTATAAAAGTTATTTTTTATTTGTTTTTATATATTTATGTTTATTTATATGTATGTATGTGCCTTGTTCTGTAACCAATGTGTATATATTTATATATTTGTCCTCTTGTAGCACGTATACTGTGCCTAAGTTGAAATAAACTTGTCTTGTCTTGTCTTGAAAAAGGCCATGTATTAATATAAAGGTATTTTATGCCAGGAACTATAGTGATGATCCAATTATAAATGAATTGCATATCTTTTCCATTAATAATGCTTTGATATCGCTCATGTGACACTTAAGGGTTTACGTATGATACGTGAATATGTTTTTTGGATGCTTGACTCGCGAACTATACCTCTAATAATAGTAATTGATACGTGATTTCAAAGCAAACTAAAAACCAACAAGCAATACATGAATTTACAAATTGGTATGGCAATTTTCCCATGAAATTATTTCCTTTAGCATACCGATTTTACGAATGCATTAAATCTTCTCAAAAACTTTTTTAACAGGTCATCTATTATATACACTATTATAAAAAAAATAATTAAATGCATTTTCAAACCCTTACATAAAAGATTTAGTCACTGAAATTGCCACTTGAATGCAATTTTGACAAATTTTTGCAGTTTTGTTGGTTATCGTTAAAATTCGTTTTATAGCACCCCAAAAACCAAACTAATCTAACTGTCATTCGAAATGGCAAATTCTTATATACTCGCAACACTGAAAAATAGTTTGGGTTCTATGCGTCCTTCCAGTAGTTTTATCTTCTGGAACACTGTAAAATAGCTTAAATTGACACAAAAGGCTGTATACAGCCATGTTCGACTGTTATTATGTCATAAAACATACAGATGTGGCACATACTAATGCTCTCTCGAGGAACAAGACCATCTTTCCAAATTTTCGACAAAATTTGAGAATTTTTTGAAAATGGCCTAATGTAGGAACAAATTTACGCCTAAATGGCCATACTTCTATAGATGCGTAATCTGGTGAGAGGAAGACCTCTAAAGGACCCCCTTCATAAATTCTATTGCTCATGGATTTTCATTTAGTATTGTGTGCTCGCAATCCTCCGTTCAATATATTCACTACCCTCCGTTCAATACATGAAATACTGGCTCACCACCAATTGAACGGAGCTCCTCACCCTCAAAAGTTTGGTTCAAAAAAGAAAATTGCAATTATTTTTTATTTGAAACAACTCTTTGAAAAGCCCGTTATGCAAATGCTTTATTCTTACTATAGGCATATAAAATATATAAAATAGTTTGTTCAAAAATTGTCAACTAAATAGTTATATGCGAAAAGGTCATTTCGTCTGCACGCTTAAAGTCTTACCTGAGCTCTCTACCCTCCGTTCAAATGCTCATTCCCCTCAACTCCCATTGTACAGCTTCCTACGGGGTGTTCTCATAAAGAAAGAAAAATCATTATATTATCAACAACACATTAACAAAGGAACGATGTCGGTATTTTGTTGCACGAAATCAACTATGGAAGTTTTAAAACATTATTTGTAATACATTTACTGTTATGTAATAGAAAATTAAACATATTATATCAAACAAAGCATGATAAAATAAGGAAAGAAATATGAAATTTGTAACACGAAATATTAACAACCAAATATTCATCACATTTTACATTCAAAATAAGTAGTGAATAACAGTTTAAGACAAGAACACCCCACGGCCACTGCCCAAGGTTTACTTGTATAGTTTTACCTGCAAGTACGACAAATGTCAAATTTTGAATTTGTTAGGATATTATACAAAAAATTGACAAAAATCAGGAAAAATGAGGCCGGGTCATAACAAAATTATACCGAACAGAATCGACAAGAGTCAAATTCCAAAGGGCAAAAAAGACAAGTGCAAAACCAGCGGAAAAAAATGGTCAACCGCAATGGTCCTGACACGGTTCAGGCATTTCAAAAGAAATGGTTGGGTAAATGGGCAAACCAGTTTTATGATACGCCCCCCCCCTTTCCATTACGGCTGTTTGGTATTATCTCAACATCTTATGCTATTAAAACTGGTAGCAATAAGAAGAAATGAAGCTTTCTGAATATTACAGACTGAAAGATTGAGGTCAGAATTAGAACTGCAAACATTGCTTCAATTACCATCACCAAGAAAAACCAGGACTGGATGAAATCCATAATATATATCATTTTGATTTCCATATCGGCTAAATAAAATTTTTACTAAAAAATTCAAAGGACAGTATCAGTTTTGGATCACATAACACTTTAAATTTTTCTGCAGATGGCCATTTTGACAACTAAAATGTCTCTTTAGTGCATATCAAATCAAAACATTTGGAAGATCAAAACTAAAAAGAGTATAAAAGCTATAGAGAAGCGAAAATCAACTTAGGACAGAGCTTTGTGTGAGGGGGGTTCCGGCTTTGTTGGTTTATGTTTTGTTTGAAATATGTGGAGATATATTCTAAGTGTATTAATTTCGTGCAGAGCAATACCGACTTTGTTTCTTGGTCAATGTGTCGAGATTGATACAATGTATTTGTTTCCCATCAACATTTATCATAAGTAAATTATTTTGAAATTCGTCAAAAGTTCTTTTTTATTTGTCTGAAGAAGATATTGGCCAAATTAGGATTTTGTTGTGGTGTATTTTAACAAGTTTTCAATAAATTTGCAGTTCATTTGAAGAATGGTGTTTTGTTATTCTTGTATCACAATTTCCCAATTTAATATACTCATCTTTTTTCTATATGACATGTTACTTTTCCAAATATAAATAAAGATGAATATATTTGGTTGACTTGACTACTTCTAGTTTTATTCAATATCTTAATTTTACAGACGGTTTTAAAAGAAGATACCAAAACCATGTTTTATGTTTATATCACGACTGTAACAATTTGAATTCCAATACTAAAAAATATCACAAGTCTCCCAAAATCCAGTAAATTCTATTGTTCTTCATAAGTTAAAGGAATGGGTCTATATAGAATATAAAAATTCCCAACAGCAATTAAAACTAAAAGTGTGTCATGGTTATATAAATATAAGTCGGATTTTAACCTTCAGTACTAAATTCATTCATTTCTTTTTGTATCATTGTTAATATTTTTATTTGATATTTCATTGTACTGAAAATATATTGATAATATATTAGTCACATTTGGAGGTGCTATTTATCAACAGCAAATTGGTATACCAATGGGCACGAGTTTTGCTTCTCTGATCGCAGACTTGTTCTCATACTCCTATGACACTGACTTACACCACTAATTTGATATACATGGTCATCTCAGTACTAAAATTTTCGAAAAAGAAAGAGTGAATTTCAAATTATCAATTTCCTCAATTTACATAACATGGACAGTAATATTCCAGCTTTTCCTGCCTCGGGGTATATGTTTCATAATTGATTCGTTACGCGAGAGCTAGCACAAACTATACAAAATTTCTCATAAGACATAGTTATCTCCGTGACCGCCTAATTAATCAAGGCTTCAAAAAAAATTCCGTCTCACATGATCATTAAGGCCCTTGTGGAAAATTTGAAGTTTCGGTCCGAACCCTGATTCAAGATATTTTTACCTAGTAATGGGATGGTCATTTCTTCTAACTGTCTACAACCTTTCAACACCAATTGCTGTTGAGTTGCTACTGGGCATTACTGCAATGAAAGGGGAGGTTTGGCATGCCATAAAACCGGCTTATCCCAACATTTCTTTTGAAATGCCTGTACCAAGTCAGGACCATGCGGTCGACAATATGTCAGGTGGTCTCCACTTGATTTGTCTTTTTGTCTCATGGACTTCGGCTCTTGACAAATCTGTTTGGTAATTTTTATTAATTCCCCCATTTCCCTAATATAAGGAGCAATATTCTTACTTCTCCTTCTTACGGAGTGTATGTCTCACAGTTGATTTTTTATAGCGCCAATTATTCAGGCTTTTTCAGTAGCAAAAGTTTACTCCGTGACCGCCATATCAATCAGCGCTTAAAAAATCCACCCAATAAAAAGTTTCTTCACAGATATTTATTTCTTGTATTCACCAGCTCAGTAGTCAGTACTTCAGTGCTGACTCGAAAGCCTATTCTATTTGGAACCTTACTATATATAAATTTTTATAAATTTGTTGAAAACTAAGGAGTATCTCCCTCATGCAAAGCTCTGTCCTCAGATGATTTTGGCTTTACATTTAGATCATATTGGTTATTTGTTCTCTATCAGTTTTTTAAACACCTTTGAATTTATGGTCTTCAAAACGTTTATATTTTACCTGCACTGAAGGGACATTAGTTGTCGTAATGCGCATATGCAGAAGTTCACAGTAACTTCGGTTTTATGTTTTTTGTGAGATTTTTAGTTTCGGTCCGAACTCTGATCATATTAAGGTTATTTTTTCAATTATTACTGGGATGATTATATTTCAAAAGCAAATGCTTTTCATTGCTACTGGACATTTCCGCAATGCAAAGGGATTTGATGTACCATAACCGGTTGGTTCAACAAACCAGGACCATTGTAATGTACAATATTTCCATTGGTTTTACCCTTGTCTTCTTTGTTTCGGCTATTGACAATTCTGTTTGGTAATTTTGTTATAACCCCATCAAATGTTTTGGGTTAGTTAATCGCTGAACTAAATTTTGGTTGGTTGAAAGATATTAATTACAGAAATCTCGAATGATATAACCCGTTTTATTACGTGCTTTGTCTCCTTCGGGAAATATATTTCAAACCTATTCTATTGCAGCATCTAATGTTATCTGATAATAAATAATTATATTTGTTCAGGTAGCATCTTGTTTTATTACAAACAAAGCTATATAAACAAAAACCGACATTCTATGAACCACTACAACTATATTTTACTGGCTCATACCATACACGACAATTGATATATCACCCTTGGGTGTAGAACTTAAACAATCAATGAGCTTTCTGCATGGAAAGTCTTTAGAGAAATTATCCCGGAACAAACTCATGTCTAATCAATGAAACTTGAATAATATATATGAAACATAAACCGTATTTATATCAATATAACACCATAATGAGCTGAAATTTTAAGTACATTGATGTAGTTATTTGATTTATAAGAATGGATACAATGATGGTGTATGGGAATCGTATATATACACACTGGTAAGTCTATAAATGTAATATAGTTCTGTCTTAAAATGTTTGATTTTCTATGTTATAATTTTAAAAGTTGAGTCGAATGATTATATAAATATTAAGTGTTTGTTACTCCTTTTCTTGTATATTAAGGGGTTTCATTGCTCAATGGATCGTTTTGATTACATGATAAGATATCCTGGTGTTTCTGTGAAGTATCATTCCTCAATATATTATTTTAGGGAATTTTTTGGCTTATTTATTTATATTCTATTGGTATTTTGATCAGCTTTTACATATTTCGGTTTATGGATTTCCAAATGTTTTGATTTAATCTGTAGTGAAAAGAAATAAGTTGTCGAAATTGCCATATGCAGAAACTAATTTCACCGTAACTTCAGTATTTTTGTTATTCTCAATATTAAAAGACTCTTTGTCCTCCCATGCTGTGTACTTGCTTGCAATCTTTCTATGAGGATGTGCCTAGACCAGCTACAATAATTAAGAGGGTATTGAAACAAGAGTTTTTTAGATTGAAATGCGGCTACCACACAACTCTCAACCATGAGTAGGAATAAAAAGCCTGTTTCATGTTTTGCAAGAAAAAAATAGGACATTGTCAAAAAGTTTTGATTGTGTAATGGACAAAATATTTGTTGATTTTTACGAACATATATTATAATAAACTATCGCCTTTTCAATTGCTATAAATTGAGCTAATTACACGTCTATCCTTTTCACATTCTTAAAACGGATTGTTTAAAAAGTCTTTCTAGGGTTAGAATATGCTCCAAGGCTTGAATTTGCACAAGACTTTCGAGTTTTCTCATCTATGAATCTATCATTTTCAAGAGCATCTAACCTGAAATTGTACACTTTTTGTCTTTTTTCTGCTTTAAAGCCATAACTCCAGAAAAGGAGTACAGCAACGATAAATATTGCTAAAAATTTTCTATCCCATATCGACCGCAATATCCTGACTTGGTACAGGCATTTCAATAGAAATGTTGGGTTAAACCGGTTCTATGGCATACCAAACCTCCAATTCCATTGCAGTGGTGTCCGGTACCAACTCAACAGCAATTGCCATTGAAAGGTCGTAGACAATTAAAAGAAATGATCATCCCAGCACTAATTAAAAATAATCTTGAATCAGAGTTCGGACCAAAACTTCAAATTTTTCCACAAGGGACTGATATCTCTTAAAGAACTTTTTTAATCATCGTTTGAGAAGGAATTTTTTGAAGCCTTGAATAATAAGGCGGTTAGGGAGATAACTATTCTAATGAGAAAGTCTGTATAATTTGTGCTACCTCTCGCGTAACCCAATCAACTGTGAAACATACACTCCGTAAGCAGGAGAAGCTGGAATATTACTCTCCATGTTAGGGAAATTGATAATAATGAAATTAAAATCGTCCCTTTTGTCGTAAATTTAGGTAAAAATGTACTGAGATGACCATATTCGTCAAATTCGAGATGTAGTTCCAAAAAAGATGTAGATCTAGTGGTTTCTGTCGTTTCCTTTATCTCTAGTTCAGGCGGATATATTAATCGGATCCATTTAGCAAAAGATGTGTTGTTGATGGAAAGAGCACATTAATATATCTATAAATGAGATTGAAAAATCTAGCATTTTTTATTTTATTATCTTTACGAGTCCCTGAAGAAATTCAGTCTCGTAAGAATATGAAAACAAGTCTGTGAGCAGAGGAGTACCATTAGTGTCCATTGGTAGGCACACTTGCAGTTGATAAAAAGCACCTCCAAATGTGATAAATATATTGTAAATTAGAAAATCAAGCATATTGCACACCTGTTTTTCATTGTAGCATAGTTTTCCTTTAAAATTGGTTTTTGAAAATATGTGGATTTATAACTTAATACAACATTTTGTAATCGGCAAAGGCTTTTTGAATTCTATCATACACATAATTAAAACTAAGCAAGTCTGGGTGTGCTAAATCTTTATATTCAAGTCAATAGAATAGGTTTCGTTACGATGAAAGAGTAAATCCATAGTCTAAAAGTATACCATTAGGTACATGGTAAATCAATAAACTTGTGAAAATTTGTGGAACTTGTAGCAGATCCTGATCTATTGACTTAAATATACAAATATTCAAATGCTCAAATAAACATAAATGCGACTCACGGATTAGTCTTTGTATTTTGATGCTTGCAAAATGCTCTTTTTAAATTTATAAATGTATATTACGGTAAGAACAAACTTACTGTACAGAATTGTCAAGAGTCGAAATCCAAATGGCAAAAAATGACAAAGCGAGTGCAAAACCACCGGCAAAGTTGTAAAGCACTATGGTCCTGATTTTGTACAGGTATTTCTAAAGAAATGTCGGGTTGAACCGGTTATATGGCACCCAAAACACCCCCTTCCATTGCGGTAGTGTCGGGTATTAACTCAACAGCAATTGCCATTGAAAGGTCGTAGGCAGTGAAAAGAAATATCCACCGAAGTACTAAGTAAAAAATTAATCTTGAATCACAGTTCGGGTCGATACTCCATTTTTTGCCACAATATATATTAAGAAACTTTTTTGATGACTTCCCTAAGCCTTGATTAGTTAGGCGGATACAGAGATAACTATGACGAATAAGAAGATCTGCATAATTGGTGCTAGATTAACGGTGACACATACACTCCATAAGCAGAAGTTGAAATATTACTGTCCGTGTTAGGGAAATTGAAAATTTTGACAATAAAGTAGCCCCTTTTGTTGTTGATTGTAGTACTGACCATTTTCGTCAAAGTCGAGATGTAAGTCCTAAAAAAAGTAGATCTAGCGGTTTCTGTTGTTTTCTTTATCTCTTACTTTGAATGATATACTGAAGGGATCCATTAGCAAAAGATGTGTTATTCATTGAAATAACATCAACAATAAGTTAGTTTGAAAGATCTAGCATCTGTATATCATACTCTTTATAATAGTTATTTGTCAATATATAGTGGTTAAGAATCCATTCTTTTATCATGATGCTGTTAATTTAAGGTATTTTTGCAATTAATGTGAGCATTCATTTGTTAAAAAGATAGTTCATATTTATACCTTATTCACTCTATGCACTTGATTGTGGCTTAAACCTTTTCTTTATTTGAAAAAAAAATATGTTACATAAAAAAAATCTCTTGTTATTAATTGATTTAAGAATGCTCAAAACAAAATACCAAACAAAATCAAATATGTGAAAGCTTGCTCCGAATTTGATAACCAGTTTGGAGGTAGTTGTATAAAAGCAATATAAAAGTAAAGTACACGAAAAAAACATAAATGATACAAAATAAAATTGATATCCTCATTGTTAGAACAACAATAAAATTGTCTCATTGCTTGTTTTACCGTGCATCTGACACTATCTCATGGGAATTTACCGCATATCCTTTCATTGTATGTTTCAGACTGCTGTGTGGGGGTTCATAAAAGATTTCCGGTGCGAGAAATGTATGTTCACAATATTTTTCATTTATGATGTACTTATTCTTACGGGAATTTCTTATATGGATACATTATTGTACTTTCAATTTTTTTAAATTTCCGATTATCATTCTTATCGCATTTATAGATTTTATTTGGCAAAGTTATTATGCATCTGATTGGGTAATTGTCCTGTGGTTGTTTATATGTTGTGATTGTCCTCCATGGGTCTTATTGATGACGGATGACATTGATTGTTGCACACAGCTCTATATGATATTATGATATGAATGTAAGGTCAGCTGCAAAGGTGATATATATAGAATGCATTCTACCAGTTTGCAGCTCACCTTTATACTTAGAAAAAGAACACTTCCACGGTTAATGTAATGTTTGTTGAAGATTGAACATCCATTGGCTAAAAAAAGGATGTAGCGTTGTAGCAATAAATTTCGCTTTTTAAAACCGGTGCCAAGGGCCGTCTTGAATTTACTCTGATGTATGAGCAAAGCTCATTGTCGAAAGACTTCAAGATGAAGAACAACATCAAAAGCGTTGTTCTATTGCGTGGTTTTACCATGTATTTGTAGAGACTTTGTTTCATGAGCATTTAATCCATATTCCTTCATTGTTTATTACAGAATAAATAATCTGTGTTTGTTGGAATTTCTTGACATTTCTCAATCTGTATCTTGTTCTGAAAACCCTTGTCTTTTCAATATTTTCGTTCTATATTTTATATACAAGGCGAAACCGCTTTCCGAAACTGTTTTCTAAGATAACCGATAGATTATTCTCCTACAAATTATTTTAAGTAGATTTGAATCGTCTGACCGATCATTTAACTTGAAAGGGAGGGGGGCTATGGTTTTTTTTCAAAAAAAAAATATTTTGAAGCTGATTTTATGTGAAAAAATATTTTGGCAGCAAAAATGATAAAAAATATTCTGAAGGAACCTTTTGCCCCAAAAAATATGCCAATTTCGAAAAAAAAAATCAGTTTGTCGATACGAGTAAAAAAAATCGTGTAGATCGAGTAGGTTCTGTTTTTTATCTGTAATTCTGAGGTATATATTGATTGGAATCAACAAGTAAAAGAAACGTTTTATCATCAATTTGTAAGTGAGATAGAAGGATCTGACATCTCTTTAGTCTAAAAGAGTCACTGATGAAATTCACTCTCGGAGGAGTATAAGAATAAGTCCAAGAGTACAGGAGTTTTGTTTTTTTTTTCAACCAGATGATGAAGGAAAGGATATGGAGTAGATGCGCATGAGACAAAGTCTCTACAAATACATGTTAAATACTAGCAAAGGAGCTTTTATTGTTGTTCTTCATCTTGAAGTCACCATGAGGCCTTCAACAGTGTGCTTTGTTCATACCTCATAGTAAGTTCAAGACAATCTGTATAGACATTTTACCTTCTTGATACAACACATTTATTACAAGACGAGTAATAGAGATGCTTGAATGATTTCTACTATCGTACGTTTTCCCATTTGAATTTGTCAATTGTCTCATAATTTTCGATAAAAGACGTTGAAAGTATGCTTGTGATGCTTTTACTAGTGATTTTGTTAATTAAGTTTATTTTTATTGTCACAATAAGTTCTTTGTTTCTTAGTGTTTATGATATTGCCATCGTCCTTATCTTATTCGATCTTAGACTTATAGTCTGGTTTTCACTAACTAGACATGGAATCTTAACCCTTTAGAAATACAAAAATACCCGGCAAAATAAACAATAAATTTCGTTATGCTGTACACGTGTTTCAAGGAGTAACCTCTCATCAACAGCATGAGAACCAAATAATATGGAAAGTCATTATCCAGAAGTACCAAAAATATTCAAATAGGAGGCCAAATCCAGTGCCAAGGACATCCACCGAGTGCCATACAAGGAATGAAGCCTCATGCAGTGGTTAGACTTTTTATAAAAACACTAAATTTCTATAAAAAAGCAAGTTAAATTTACTGCGTCAGACAAGTCTGATTATTGGGCTGGTGGACACCCTTGGTACCTCTGGTCAACCAGCAGTTGCATTTTGCGCATTGTGTGTTCTTTAGAAATGTATTTACTTAATTGACTAAACTGTTTGAGTAAGTGAGAACCGAACCGTCAGTCAAAAGAACAAACATTCCATGGACAACGGCAACATCGGAAACACTAAGAAACAAGGACACCACTTGAGTACAGGACAAAAAAGAAAAATGAAAACACACAGATGAACAACACGGTCCCAATAAAAACCATGGGTGAGATCAGGTGTACCGGTAGAGTAAGCATCTCCTGCTTCTTATAAGACACCCGCCGTGTTGAACATGTCAACTCTGGTAGTAAAGTCAAATCCAATAGAGGAAAACAAACTTGATTTTTTTGTCAAGAATACCGCTTAAGTGCACGCTAGGGGCCTTCTTGATCTCGCTTGAGGGGGTGAGTATTGTTCACCTCTAGTTGAAGACCTTCAGGCGACATCAAGATGTAAACAGGAATAAAAGCCCTGTCCTTGATAAACTGGAGTTTTCTATGTACCGTATGCATTTTTGTCACATGTATATTCACTCCATACCCTTTCATTTTTTTCTATTAAGTTGTAAAGGAAAAAATCTGTTGTAATCTGGGAAACAGATATCCCATAGCGATCCACAAGATCGTGATGTCGACCGTAAAACTTCTGTAGTGATGACTTTACGTTTTTGGTAACGTACCCTTGCTTAATTAGTCTATTTGTAAGCAACTGGGCTCTATCAAGGAAGTCACTGTATGGACCACAAGCCCTTGAGAAGCGAATGAGTTGTGAGATGTAAACTCCATATACTGGTGCTTTTAGAATGTTGCTTTTTGGTACTAAGTTTCTTGTATCACGTGAGGAAGCGCGATATCTACTACTTGTTTTGCCATGTATTTATGGAGACTTTGTTTCATTTGTATTTACTTCATAATCCTTCACTGTTTATTTAAGACCGGAGTTTTTGTCTTCTGCAGTGTGGACTCCGTAAAAAAATCCCCGGTGCGACAGATGTATGCTCTCTATACATTGCAGTTATGATCTACTTGTTCGTGAGAGAATTTCTCATATTAATGCACTATCACACTTTCAAATTTTGGCATTTTATTTTTTGTAATTTCAAAATGTGATTCTGACCATCTCACTAATTTATTATGCCAAGTTTTCATGGATTGACGGTTCTCACTTACTTAATGGCACATAAAGTCACAAACCACTTGCATATTGGGATTTATGAATGGTCAATTTGTCATATCGGCATTAAAACTAAAATGATACTGATTTTTTTACATTATGCACACTATGGTTATAAATGACTAAAACCAAAATTCCCTTTAAATTCATTTTATTGTAAACAGCCATTTCAACAGCTTTTGTATATTCAGTGCAGCAACAAGTATAGTTAAAATAAGCCTTCTGTGGAAATGTTTACCATTGTGTCTTAATAAACTCAGCACCTTCATCCAGTGACAATATTCTTATATTATTAATTGACCAACTTACGGATGGTCACTCCTCGGGTTTTTGAAACTGTCTCTGACTTTCGGAATTCTCTTATTTTATCCATTATTATGCATTAGAAAATTTTGCACGCTGACCCCCCACTTTTCTTTTCACAGTATGATAGTATACATCTTCAATAGACTTCTGACAAAACTTGATCAAATTCTTGATATGCCTTCATTGCATTTCAAAGGTTGATTACCTTACTGCAAAGTGAATGAAAAGTCTAGAGAAGTTCGGTTTCCCGCCAAAATTTGAGGTGTTTAAATCTCAAAAAGGAACATACTGACCTATCAATATTTTTTGCTTAAAATGATGTATGATCCATATTCTAATAAATAAAAATAATAACTTTAAATCCTTGATATAATAAACTTGAGGAGTGACCATCCTTAAACAAAAAATACATTAATCCAGCAACATTCCTCTATAATACTACAGACGGAGTGCATATTAAACATAAACAAGACAACCAAATGTATCCATTCTTTATCATTGCAGTTCCAAAAAGTACCATTTATACAATTTCAAATTGTGAACAAAAAGTGAAAGATATTTCTGATCTGTGATTTAGAAAACACGCTTCGAAAATTTACATTCAAAGTGTCTGCTGTATTAATTTTATGAGAAAAGAAAAAAAAATCCACTTTTGGCAGAATAACTCTAGTACTATTACAGTAAAGTGTTATGAATAACCTGAAAATCAGGGTCTTTATTACTGATACAACGGCAAACGAATACCGAAGCGAAAAGGGAGAAGGGGAAAATTCAATATCAAAAATCCGAAAAAACAAGTTAGGCAATTCACATCAAACACAAACTGTGACAATTTGAAGTGACATTCATGGGTTTAAAACTACACTCAAACAACTGTTATATGTTACTGATTTTTTTACATTATCCACACTCTGGTAATAAATAATTAATACCAAATTCAATATACAAGTCACCATTTATCAAATTTGCCAAATTCATATTTATCAACAGCAAGTTTGCATACCAATGTTCACGTATTGTGCTCCTCTATTCGCAGACTTGTTCTTATGCTCCAATGATACTAAATTTCTTGAAGGACTTGTAAATGCTCATAAAATTAAAGATGCCAGAGCCTTCAATCTCACTCATAGATACATTGCTGATGTTCTTTCCATCAGTAATGCATCTTTTGCTAAATGAAACCCTTCAACCTACCCCCCAAAATTAGAAAGAAAAAGAAACAGAAACTGCTAAATATACATCTTTTTTAGACTTACATCTCGAATTTGAAGAAAATGGTCATCTAAGTGCTAAAATTTATAACAAAATGGACGACTTTAGCTTCAATATTACCAATTTCCCTGACATGGAGAGTAATATTCCTACTTCTCTTGCTTACGGAGTGTATGTTTCATAGTTTCTTCTCTACGAGAGCTAGCACCAATTCTGTAGACTTTCTAATTAAGCATAGTTATTTCCGTGACCACCTTGACCACCTTATTAATCAAGACTTCAAAAAATTAACTCTCATACGATCATTAAAAAGTTCCTTAAACAATGTGATTCAACATTAATTTTTTACTTTGCATTGGGATGAATATTTCTTTTCACTGTCTCCGACCTTTGAATAGCAGTTGCTGTTGAGTTGCTTTTGACTTGCTATTGGACACTACCGCAAGGAAAGGGGAGGTTTGACGTGCCATAAACCAGCTATAACCAACCATTTTTTTAAATGGGATATTGTGGTTAACAATTTTGCTCGTTATTTTGCACATGCTTTGTCTGTTTGCCCATTGGATTACGGCTCTTGACAATTCTGTTCGGTAAGTTTATTATTACCATCGTGATAATGTCTAGTCAGAAACAAATTGATTTAGTTATTATCAATTCTGCGAACATTAATGCGTAGAATTTTCACATGAAACGGGTGATAATAAAGAATTGATTTTCAGTCTAAAACATAGCAAGTGAAAATTAGAATTTTATATTTCAACAGAGGTTTCAAATATTCTTACTCAAAAATTATTTTCAGAATGATGGATATCATATAATACACCTAGTAGGGTATCCCTGGAATTAAACTTAAAAATGTTTTCAATATAGTTAAAAATTCGCTATTAAAGGAAAAATAACATAAAATATAGTATAGCAAACTACAAGAAGCATAACAGAATCATGATGAAAGAAAGTACATTTAAAATTCGGACCAACTGAGCAAACAGATTTTTCAGTATCGAGGATAAATAAACAACCCAACACTGAAGTTTTTGTAAATATAGTTTCTGCAGATGAGTATTTCGACAACATGTGAATTAGATCAAGTCAAAATGTGTGTAAGACCATAGAAAGAAAGTTGTTGAAAAGCTGACAAAATAACTAAAAATCAGCTAACTACAGTGCTATGCGTGAGGGAGATACTCCTTAGTTTTAAACATTTTTTTTCCAAAATATAGATGTTAAAGGTTCCAAATAAAAAATGTGTTCGAGCCAGCAAGAAAGCGACATGTACACATTCAGCTTCAACCCCTATTTTGCAAATGAATTCAGAAATATTTTCTGGTGTGCATTTTAATGCAACCATGTTCATGTTCATGAACAAGATACTCAAATGAGCAACGAGCTAAACTGCTTGACCAATTAATGATCATTCTGATCAAAGATGGCGGTCAAATCTTTATCGAAGTGGCATTTTTCCGGCTAGCCGGAAGAATAGACAAAGTCTATTTTTCCTACAGTTTGACAGTGAGAAAAGTTTTTGATAATTTGTAACATTTGAATCAGCAACATATAATATAAGTCGTCTATTCGCAATTTTTGTGAAATAAAAGTTAGTTTAAAGTAAAGCCGTTGGATATTGATAAATGTGAAAATAATTTGTTGTAGTATGTATCATTTACGGCCGGAAAAAAGACAAATTTTATTATTTGTCCGGCTGTCCGGAAAAATAGACAAAAATGTCTATTTTTCCGACCACTGAAATTCAGATAAAAATTAATAGTTACAATATCGCAAAAAATATCATTATTAAAAGGAAAACCAAGTAAAGGTAAATTAATAAGATTTATTATTGTTTAAAAGGAAAAAATGTATTTGTTTTTGTTTTAATCGAATAATTTGTGCATTTTATTTTTGGCCGAAAGAATAGACATTTTTACCTATTTTTCCGGCTAGCCGGAAGAATAGCCACGGCCAATCTTTATTGCCATTACAATACTGATTTATGCAAGAAAATTCTAAATATAACCATGATGCTAGAGTTAAATAAGATTTCAAATCTCATAATAAACACTATCGACCAAGAGCGAATCGATGGGATCATTATCAGAGTCTAAACAATAGATGCGATTCCGATAAAGGAATTGTTACTGTCGTAAAATCAATAATTTTTACGTCAGTAATAATGACTTTTTCAACAATCGCATATATTGTGTTATATCATACTGATCTCGTCGATTCGCACTTGGTCGATAATTGCTTTTTATGTTTAACAAATACATTTATAAATATAATTGTCATCTACTTTATTCATACAAGTGGTAGTGATTAAACTTAACACATCTTGCTGTGACATTCCATTTTGAAAAAAAAAGATGTATGGGATGTTGTCTTCTTGACATTTACCCCCATTTCCTTTCTTTTTCATATTTATTATGTTCATGATTACAAAAAAAATCTTGAACATTATCCACCACATTTGAAATATTTTTATGACAACATCAATGTTCTTGTAATCAAAAATTGATTTTCTTTTTAGTTTATTGTTCATAATCCTACGATATTGATGCTTTTATTGCAAAACTCTGTTGTACACTATACAAGATATCTTTGATGAAAAAATCTAAAAGTATTGGAGATTGATTACTTTAACTAATACTTTAGGATGGGTCAATTTTCTCACACTCAATAGTTCATATAGATACTCGAACAAACATGGAATCGATACAAATGTTGAGTACAGAGTATAAATATATGTATACTTAAAAATAAAAGTTGATTAATGAATTTCTTTAGTTCTACAGAAAATTGTTCTTGTGAGGATTGTCCCGCTTTAAGGCCAGTGCCATTCGATTTAGATGATGGTACTATGTAGACCATTCCATTTATAATTTATATTCAATTCATTTAAAAGTGCCCTGGGACTGAAATGTTCCACATTAATATGATTAGGACATACTATTCTAGTATCCACTATACAATGATACATATCTATTTAATCAATTTGCAAAGGCTTACTTGTTGATGGCTAAGTGTGAAAGTCAGGTGTTTTACTACTGCCAAGGGTTCTACAGACCAATAGGTAAAACTTGTATGAAGTAACTTTTTATCTATTGGAAAAACAATAATATATTCTATTTGGCAGGACAATAAAACAAGTTAATATCTAATTGTGTGAATCATAAAATTATGGATTTGTTTTCAGTTTTCAATTCCAAATACCACTTTTTTAGGTTGTAGAAACTGGCAGAGAAAAAAAATGACGTGGATGATACTAGCAGCTGTATTATTTATCATACAAGGAACAACACACGTTTCTGCTGACATAAAAGGTAAAAATAATTTTAAATTATATGTGTTTTT
>MJUU01042414.1:255571-271910 GCA_002080025.1 Modiolus philippinarum
TGTTGACCATTATATCTCGGAGAAAAAAAAACACAAAAATGAAGAATTGACCGACAATGCTTATAACAACTACTTTCCCACTAACTGTATGTGTATGTGCTTGATTTACACAATATATACTCGAATCCATATTGCAACATATATTATAATATTTTCAGAAATTTGACTGTTTCGACTCCATCAATGATGTATGGTGTCCGGAGACAGACAAACTACAGATGGATGTATTGGAAAGTGATCGTTATCATTTTGATACTACAGAAAGATACAACATAACAGTTGATATCAATCCAGTTTGTAAATATTTGAAACATAAGTTATTGAAAGCAAGCGGTAAGGGTTTATATATTATCAAATGTTAAGATTTGTTACCTTTCAAATCATATGTATCCATTATATAAAGCCACCTGTCGTAGTGCACTGTTGTATATTTTTGTTTTCTATCAAATAAATTACAATTAAAAAAACTCTATAATGCATTGAAAGGATATGGAGTAAATGTACATGAGGCAAAGTCCCTACAAATATATGGTAAAACAAAGCAACGATTCAAACATGGAAATAACCATACTTTCAATCACTTAAAAATATGACAAAGGCCCACGATTATATGGACTGTTGAGGAAAATATACTTACCGTGCATGGGTCTTGTCCGTGTATATTGTTTTTTTTTTAAATCACATTTGGCAAAACCGCATTTATCAAGCGTAGTTGTCTGACAAAACCGAACAATGGTGCATTTTATCTTCGTAAAATGTGCATATTATGTAAATTATAACTCCACTACCGATTGAAATACATTTTCACACTGATAGATAATTAAGGATTATCTAAATACAAATATGACAATATTTTAAAAATTTGGTTACTACAAAAATAACGCTTGATTCAGTAAATGTAAGCAATGAAGAGATATGGAGTAAGTACACATGCGAGAAAGTCTCTGAAAATACACGCAGTTAAAAACAATGGAACAATGCTTTTATTGTTGTTCATCATCTTGAAGTCACCATGAGGCCTTCAACAATGAGCTCTGCCCATACCTCATAGTAAGTTCAAGACGGCCCCTAGCACCGTTTTGAGCAGAATTCATTGATGCTACATCCATGTTTATTCTGGCCATGGATGCGGGGTTGTACCCTTTAAAATGTACCAACAGGTAGTTATCAAAAGCTTACAACTGTTTCCCAAAAACTGTTTGTACTTGTGACTTCCTTTTTTGAAAGGATATGTAGAAAATTAAGACATGCAAAACAAAACATTAGAACACATATATGGAGTAAATGAAAACGAGACCATAACGCCTATTTTAACTCCAAATATAATTAATTTTAATGAGTAGTATGGTGTTTTCGGAAATTAGTTCATCATCAGCAGCACTAGAACCCAAACATAGGAAAACAATAATTTCAGAAAATGTATAAAACCAACCAAACGAAATCCGAATTATCAGTAATATCAACTATAGTTAAAAACAAAACTTACATAGAGGGAGTTAAACCTCAGGTTTTAGAATTTACATAAATTTTAATAGTTATGAACAAAGTGTACACATGAGATATAATCTCATGTACAAGTACACCGTATCTTAGAAAAATAAAGAGTATACATCTCAACACCTGGAATTGTTTTACCAACTCCACACTGCATTTAAAGAAAAACTCGTGAATTAAATATTTACCGAAAGGATATAGAGTAAATGAACACGAGACCATAACGCATGTGATTACTCAAAATACAATTGATTCTAATGAACTATATGGCCATTTCGGTAATTCATATTAGCAGCACTAGAACTCAAACATGGGAATTCCACAATTTCAGAAAATGTTTAAATTGTTTAAAACCAAACGAAATCCTAATTATCAGTAATATCCAAATATAGCAAACGGGACAAAACTTCGATGGAGACAGTTTGAATTCACATAAATTTAGATAATAGTTATAAATAGTGTACATGATTGTTTTGATTGTTTTATAAAGGCCAAAGCTATTTTGTCTGTTACATGTAGTTGTGCGTGGTAAAGAATGTTAACTCGCATTCTAGTACATAGAATTTATCTGACGTTTTTTCTTCTGTTGTTAATAAACGGATATTGTAAAAATTTCTTTACAAGGCGAGACAACTCAAACTTTGTTCTGTCATTCAGGACATTGCTTCACTTTTTTATATACTACCAACAATTAGTTAAGTCTAAAAAAGCTATATAGATTCACGAATAACAAGGTGATTCCCTTCCATGTCAATTTTATCATTTTAAATCATATTGGTTATTCGTTCTTTGTCAGATTTTATACAAATCCTATTGGTTATTCGTTCTCTGTCAGATTTTATACAAATTCTATTGGTTATTGTCAGATTTTATACAAATCCTATTGGTTATTCGTTCTCTGTAAGATTTTATACAAATCCTATTGGTTATTCGTTCTCTGTCAGATTTTATACAAATCCTATTGGTTATTCGTTCTCTGTAAGATTTTATACAAATCCTATTGGTTATTCGTTTTCTGTCAGATTTTATACAAATCCTATTGGTTATTCGTTCTCTGTCAGATTTTATACAAATCTTATTGGTTATTCGTTCTCTGTAAGATTTTATACAAATCCTATTGGTTATTCGTTCTCTGTCAGATTTTATACAAATCCTATTGGTTATTCGTTCTCTGTCAGATTTTATACAAATCCTATTGGTTATTCGTTCTCTGTCAGATTTTATACAAATTCTATTGGTTATTCGTTCTCTGTAAGATTTAATACAAATCCTGTTGGTTATTCGTTTTCTGTAAGATTTTATACAAATCCTATTGGTTATTCGTTCTCTGTCAGATTTTATACAAATCCTATTGGTTATTCGTTCTCTGTAAGATTTTATACAAATCCTATTGGTTATTCGTTCTCTGTCAGCTTTTATACAAATCCTATTGGTTATTCGTTCTCTATCAGCTTTTATACAAATCCTACTGGTTATTCGTTCTCTATCAGCTTTACAAATCCTATTGGTTATTCGTTCTCTATCAGCTATTGGTTATTCGTTCTCTATCAGCTATTGGTTATTCGTTCTCTATCAGCTATTGGTTTTTCGTTCTCTGTAAGATTCTATACTTTTTTGTGGAATTCCAAATGTTTTGATTTTGATATCTTCACTGAAGAGACACAAGATGTCAAGTTGGCCATGTGCATAGCTACTTCGATATTTGGTTATTTTAATATCATCAAATAATTATGTTTTTTTACTTGTACCATTTCGTTTAAAAAAACTTGATCTAACTTAAGTCAGGTTACATTTGTGTTAAATATTTTTAGTTAGTGATTTCAACAGGAAGAGAGAAGAACAAATGAGGAAAAATAAGATAGAAGGAACCGTCGCTGGAGTTTGTTTGGCCCTTATCTTCTTGGTTCTGATGATTGTTATGTACATTTACTACCGATCTAAGCCAACAGAACATCAACCAGATGAAAATGGTGGTAAACAAAACGGTGAGTCTTTATAATATTGGCTGGTATTTATCTAGGAACGGGGAGACACTACCAACAGATATGTAAAAATGTGTAGAATGCATTGTAAACCATTGTTCATCACATGTGGCAAAAATTGGTTGAAGAAAGAAGAAAGAATAGAACAGTCTCTTCGAAATGTCAAGTGGTTCGAAAGGATTTTAACGGTGAATGTTTAATAAATTATCAATGTCTTGGCAGTAAAAATTGTTCTATTATATCATATAGTATCACTCTAACCTTTTGAAATTAAATAAAACATCGTCCTCAGCTGAATGTGTCTTCTCCGTCAGCTTCATGTGTTTGATTCTTGTTTTTCTAATGTTTATTCATCTTTTTTAAAACTCAGGAATATGTCCCTCGTGCCCACCTCTGTCCATCTGTACAGTGATGTAACCATAACTTTTCGATCATTTTTAATATTTATTCAACGGCTTGGGGTAAACTGGAACTTCTGATGAGATTTGTCTCTCGAATGGTGTTTTATGGTGTTTAACTGCCATTTATAGAGGTTTTTGCTTCAGAAAAGTGAATAATTCTAACCCAATATCAGCCAAATTTATTATTATTTATATTGAAAATTATTTCTGCAAGACTGATTTTTGTATAATAGTATAATAGCCGAATGGCACAAGCTCTATTGCCATTGCTAGATTTTTTTAGCTTTAAATTTGATATGTATGATTTTAATTTTCCCTAAATATAGCAGATGTTGCAAGCTTTCATCCATTAAAATAATGTTTTGTGCCAATGATTTATGAAAAGTGTTGTGGTTTTCCCTTTGAGTGCCCGATCAAAACTGCTGAGTTTTTACTTGTGGAAAAGTCATTTTTTATTATGGATTATGTTTCTATGAATCTTATTTTTAAATAATTATTCGTTGAGATTTCAAAGGTCCATATTCAGCGTTGTTTCATACTAAAACATATTTATTTGTAGGTCGATATGAATTTTATTTTTAAATAATTATTCGTTGAGATTTCAGAGGTCCATATTCAGTGTTGTTTCATAATAAAACATATTTATTTGTAGGTCGATATGAATTTTATTTTTAATTAATTATTCGTTGAGATTTCAGAGGTCCATATTCAGTGTTTTTTCATACTAAAACATATTATTTGAAGGTCGATATGAATTTTATTTTTTATTATTATTCGTTGAGATTTCAGAGGTCCATATTCAGTGTTGTTTCATACTAAAACATATTTATTTGTAGGTCGATATGAATTATATTTTTAAATAATTATTCGTTGAGATTTCAGAGGTCCATATTCAGTGTTGTTTCATACTACAACATATTTATTTGTAGGTCGATATGAATTTTATTTTTAATCAATTATTCGTTGAGATTTCAGAGGTCCATATTCAGTGTTGTTTCATACTAAAACATATTTATTTGTAGGTCGATATGAATTTTATTTTTAATTAATTATTCGTTGAGATTTTAGAGGTCCATATTCGGTGTTGTTTCATACTAAAACATATTTATTTGTAGGTCGATATGAATTTTATTTTTAATCAATTATTCGTTGAGATTTCAGAGGTCCATATTCAGTGTTGTTTCATACTAAAACATATTTATTTGTAGGTCGATATGAATTTTATTTTTAATTGATTATTTGTTGAGATTTCAGAGGTCCATATTCAGTGTTGTTTCATACTAAAACATATTTATTTGTAGGGCGATATGAATTTTATTTTTAATTAATTATTCGTTGAGATTTCAAAGGTCCATATTCAGTGTTGTTTCATACTAAAACATATTTATTTGTAGGTCGATATGAATTTTATTTTTAATTTATTATTCGTTGAGATTTCAAAGGTCCATATTCAGTGTTGTTTCATACTACAACATATTTATTTGTAGGTCGAATGATGTGGAACCTGAAAAACAAACTGAAAGGAAGAAGGAAATCAAATGTTGTCTGCATTGAAGGTGAAACTTTTGAAAAATATCGAAAAGTGAGTCAGACGGATGATGACGACGTGAATTTAACAGAACAGGCATCAACATCTCAGAATGCCTTGACACAAGGAAAAGAAATCATTTAAAAGTGGAAGTTCAGTTTTTTGCAGTTCACTGTGACATTGATTTACATATATATATAAATAGTTACACGTTTTTCACGCAACTGTATTTCAGATTTTTCACATTTATCTGATTTTATCGTAGAAGGCACGTTAAGAGGCGCAAATGTTCACAGTATGAAGACTACCTTAAATGTTTAGCAAGGTATAATTTAACAGATTTGAAATATAACTTGATAAAGATAAAGTCTTGATCACGCACACCAGGGTCAGGGGCCATCTTGAACTTTCTGTAGGGTACAAGAGTACTTTTATTCAGTATTGAAGTTGTGATTACCTGCAAGATGAAGAACAGCAGCAAATCCACTCTTTGATGTATTTTGCTTGTATTTATTGAGATTTTGTCTGGACGACATTTATTCCGTATCTTGTTTTATTTGAGGGGAATAGATGTTATTATGCATGCATAACTAAATCTCTTTAAAAGAGGTTTCTTCTTGCTGATATTGCTCACATGACATAATGGTAGGAATAGATAAACTAAACCCCTTAAAATAAATGTCAAATGCGTCTTTTTGGTAATGTTAGTTTACATAAAAATAGTTCTCAGGGATCAGTTATAACTAAGATATTCCTGTTATGTTTAGCCAATTGCCATATTACTGTAGTGTCAATCTACCATTATGGTGCCAATTTAAAGAAAATCCAAATGAAAGACCTGTTTATGGGGGCAAAGCCTTATATATTCCTGAAATTGTGTGTGTCTTTCATGGCCCATCTGTCTTGTTTTCAATTCATGTAGCAACGGAGGTTGATAATGCATCAGTTCAGGTTTGTCTTGAAATGTGATAATATTTGTTTTTTCAATTGCCTGCTAATTCCAGTCGGATAGTTCTTGCATTTTATCTTTAATGTTTATATTTGTAAACTTTTTTTGGGAACACGTAAGCAACTTGATTAGCAGACGATTATGTGCCTCATCTACACCATACAATTCTGCTGTTTACAAGTATAAGTATATCGACCTAAGTGCATCCTCGTTGTCTATCGATATGCATCTCTAAGGTCGATATAACATCGTTTTGGCCTATACAAAGGCTATAATTGAATATTATTAATCAATGTAAGTGTATTTGACTTAATATGTTTTAAACTACCAATTCAATGCCAATGACAAAGTGTGCTAATATGATCTAAAGTATGCCAATATTGAATTTTCCATATTGGCCGAGTCCAATTTGTAGTCATATTGGCCTTGTCCAATATGGGTTCTCGATATAAAGACATTAGAATCAAGTAAGCCAGTATTACATCACTTGTCGTCTGATGCACTATGACAAGAAGTGAGATCTTCCAAACTAAAGATGAACAAAGATAAAGAAATGTTGGAAAGCAATTGTTGTAGTTCATTGAAACGAAGTTAGTTAATAAAGGTATCATTGTGTAATGCTTTTCACATTAGTATAGTTATAAATCTTTGGTAAGTCACATTGCGCCTCAGGCCAATATGGCTTACCTTGGATCTATTACTTTACCAATAGGAAAAAAAAAACATTACACAATAATACTATAATCACGTTAACCTTCTGAAACATACTGCAGGATTGTCAATATTATATATGTTATAGTAAAGGTGTATAATTAGGAATTATACATAATTACTGAAAATTTCAGTAAATATATATAATAACTATAGCATGCTTAGAAATTATATAATTACTAAAATTTTCAGGAACTATGCATAAATACTGAAGTATAAATTCATTATATACAACAACAAGTCATTCGTTCCAAATTTAAGATCTGAATTATCCCAATCCCACAAATCTACTCCTTGATAATTTGAACCGTGAGTCGGTAGTGGAAATAATAATACAAAGAGTGGTTGAAAGTGGAGGCAAACATGTTGCTTCTTTGAACACCTTTTGTATTTAGCTATTTATGAAAGTTTTGTTTGTTTGATTATTTGATTGTTTATTTTAATATTTTACTAATAAAATTACCACATTTTTTACATCTTTTCATTGTTTTAATTTATATTCACTAGAAATATCTCTGTATATTGTGGACCGCTAGTGTCAGAGAGTAAACTAATTTATAAAATTATATACTAATCAACAAAAGAAACGTCCACCTTCTATGATCTTTAATTTATTTTGCCCCGCCCACGAATGTCCGAACGTCCGGTTAAGTTTCTCAGAAACTGTAACAGTTCTTTTTCGATGATAATAGGTCAGTTGGTAGATCTTTGAAAGTGCTACATAGTTCACTAAGTAGTTTGACTCTTTGACCTACATTTCATGCTTGAGTGACTCTGGTTAAGTTTTGCGTTTAAGTCCATTTCTCAACAACTACATAATAAGATAATGATGTTTCTTCAAATTAATTGCCTTGATGAGTACTGAACAAATCATTGACAATAAGGTGGCTTTAGCCTACATTTTACGCTTCAGTGACTTTGGTTAAGTTTTGCGTTTAAGTCAATTTCTCAACAACGATAAAGTATCTGACAATGATATTTCATCAAATTAATTGCCTTGATGAGTGATACCCAAATCATTGACAATTAGGTGGCATTGACCTACATTTTACGCTTCAGTGACTTTGGTTGTTAAGTTTTGCATTTAGGACTATTTCTCAACTGTTTAAGTTATTGTAGTATCATGATATTTCACTGCAACAATCATCTAGAAGAGAACTACCCATACCATCAGCAATTGGGTGTCCATGACCGTTATTTTACGCTTGAATGACTTTGTTAAATTGTTTGGTTTAGGTCCATTTATTATCTTCTACACATTACATTACAATGATATTTCATCAAATTAATCACCGTGGTTATAGTGCTACATAATTCATATCATATATTTTATGCTTCGTCGACTTTACTTGGGATATTTTTGTTAAGATCTATTACTCAACAAATATTTATCGAAAAATCATCTGTAATATGAATATTACAGATGATTTTTCGATAAATTTGATTTAAACAATCATCTGTAACAGCGCTTTCTGATTCCACCTCAATTCAGTGACTAATTTTATGCAAATTGACTTGTATTATCTTTTGCGATGAATTTATTGGCGGGGCATCCGTCTCTTACAGACACATTCTCTGTTTTTTATAGAGGTGATAGAACTAAAATTATTGTTGTATGCTTTGCAGAAGACCAATCTTTAGACGTTCCTTGCATATTTGTTTTAGCAAACTTTAGTCGGTGATAGCTATTAGTCAGAGATATTTTTTGAAAAACAGTGGTAAAAAAAATTCGGAGTTCAACATAAGATCATGGCGGTCGGAATTGAATTTTCATTATTTTTTGATAAAATCAATACATTATTGGTAACCTATCCATAAAAAATCCATCAAAAATAAGGTCAACGTCGAATTCTGGAGTTTGATGTTTTTCAGTTTAACTTCATGACTTTATCCGTTTTCCGAAATTTTTGGTATTCCATGCATTTCTGAAAACTCGGAGGTGATTTCTAAACAAATTAATAATCTAAGGTCACACTTGAACAAATATTCCAAGTTGTCAAAATTGCCCGATCTTTTTCAGTAAGTGAGTGCCTCGTTTTCGAAAATTGGTTTGAAAAATCGATGATTTCAAAATGGAAAATTGTTTGTAATCATTCAATAACAAAATACCGAAATTACTGTGAATTTATTTTCTGCATATGCGCATTTCGACAACTTATGTCTCTTCAGTGCAGATAAAATCTAAACTTTAGGAAGACCATTAACCCAAAGATGTTTAAAGAAAACTGATAGAGAACAAATAACTAATGTGATCCAAATGTATAGCCAAAAATCAGCTAAGGACAGAGATTTGCATGAGGGAGATACTCCTAAGTTTTCAACAAAATTTACAAAAATTTCAATATTGTAAGGTTCCAAAAATAATCGGCTTTCGGGTCAGCACCGAAGTACTGTCTACTGGGCTTTGAATACCCTCGGGGACTAACAGTCCACCAGCAGTGGCATCGACCCAGTGGTAACAAATAATTAAATACCGAAATTACTGTGAATCAATGTGTCAATGTTGTTCTTATGTGACAAAATATCCTTTAGACTTTCTGCACATTCTCATTTTTTTTCGATTCTATCAACAAGAAGTTCTCTTAATTTTGACCGGAAGTGTTCTTTTCAAGAGTAAAATTAGAATGGAGTATTGCTACAGATTATAATAAATTATAGAGAACAAAAATAATGATTTTTTTATATCCCCTGCTTTAGCGGGCGGTATATAATGATCATGGTGTTCGTTCGACCGTCCGTTCGTTCGTTATTTTCTCCGCCATAGGGTACACACTTTGTGGCGACAACTCCTCCTCGATCTTTTGGTGAAATTGAATGAAACTTTCACAGAATTTTCAGTACACATTGCCATTGTGCACCATCTATTTGGTTTTGATCTTTTTGGGGGAGCGGGGGGTATATATGTTGTGAGCTTTGCTCACAGTTTTTCTAGTTTTTTAATTATATTCCACAAAAATGTGAGTGGACGTTTTTTTGTTGAGTAGTATGTCGAACGTCTACACATTATCGAAAGCAATGAAAATTAGGTGGTACTTGTTTTGAAATTATTTTTTTACCCTTAGATTGTAAGCACTTTTTGTATTTATTTTTCATGTTTTACTCTCTGAAAGATTCATCTAATAAAACAAATTATTGAAAAGACCAGTCACAAAAGTAAATGTAAATCTTATTTTAATGCTGCTGATGAGAGGTTACTTCTTGAAACATGTGTACAGCATAACGGAATTTACTGTTTTTATGCAACTTCGGTATTTTTGTATTTTGAATCATTGTGCCGATGCCACTGCTGGTGGACCAGAGGTCCCCGAGGGTATTCACAAGCCCACAAGACTTGTCTGACATGAAAGTTTTACCTTGCGTGTTATAGAAATTTACTGTTTTTATCAAATTTCTAACCACTTAAGAATTACTGAGGCTTCATTCCGTGAATGGCACTCGGTAGATGTCCTTGGTACGGATTTGGCTTCCTATTTCGATTTTTTGGGAAATGTGTACTTCTTTTTGAAAACTTTGGATTATGGCTTTCCATATTATCTCATTTTTATGCTGCTGATGAGAGGGTACTCCTTGAAACACGTTTACGGCATAACGAAATTTACTGTTTTTTATGCAACTTTGGTATTTTTTGTATTTTGGTTTCGGTTAACTTTTGCTTCTTTTCATTAATCATACATCTTTTGACTATATATCCTATCAATATAGCCTTCAGAATTAGCGATAAACGAAATAAAAGAAATACTAGATCTACATCTTTTTTGTACTTATATCTCAAATTTGACAAAATAGTTCATCTCAGTCAAAACGAATAATATTTCAAAATTATCGATTTCCCAAACATAGAGAGTAATTTTCCTGCTTCTCTTGCTAACAAAATGTATTTTCCAGAGTTAATTCGTTATGTAAGAGCAAGTACAAATTATTCGGACTTCCTCCTTTGAAATAGTTATCTCCGTGGTCTTCTTCAAGGTTTCGAGAGGCTTTGTCTCATGTGCATTTACTCCATACCCTTTCATTTCTTATTCGAAAAAGTCCTTCTTGTACGATCATTAAAAAGTTCTTAATATATATCAGTTCCTTGCGGAATAATTTGAAGTTTCGGTGTGATTCAAGATTCATTTTATACTTAGTAATGTGATGAACATTTTCTTTTCACTGTCTACGAGCTTTCCAAAGCAATCTTAAATTGCTACCCTGCTGGCTAGCTCAAGGAGCCTAGTCTTCTGGTAGAACACTGTCGCACTACAGAAGAAAAATCAAACTAAAATCTTCCCGACTCTAGGCGTCTGAAAGAAACCAAAACTTTTTCGATCGTCACCATGATTTGATAGATCATTTTCAATGTCGAATTTGAGAATAGATATTTTTGACATATAGATCATATGCAAAAATTTGGACTTTTCATTGGCAAGGTGCCGAACTTAGAGAAGATTAGGCTAAACATTCCGTAGCACCTACTTTCCTTAAGACATTGTGTGGACTACAACTTTTACCAGTAAGTTTGACTATGTGTTCCCAAAATATGAACATATTACCCAAACAATAAAAAGTTCAAGCACTCAGGAATAGAAAACCACCCACGATTCTGACCTGGATTTATTAACATTTTCACAGTTTTTTTTAAAATAAAATATGAAAGATTTTTAATTTCATCACATAATAAATTACTTAATAATACATAAATTACTGTGAATTTAATTACTTGAGATGGTCATTTCGACAAGATTTATTATTTAGTTATTCGACAACTTATGTAACTTCAGTGGAGATCAAACAAAAACAGTTGAAGGACAAACAAAAAGATTTCAAAACGCTGATAGGGAACAAATAACCAATGAGATCTCTGAAAACAAAGGGCCAAAAACCGGCTAAGGACAGATTAATACAAGGAGCGATACAACTTTGTTTAAACAAATTTTCCTTAGATTTAGACAATTGTTTTTCTAAAAGCTTTGCAAATTTTCAAATTTAGTCAGGTTTTCGGATCAACGCCAATGTACTGGACTACTGAGCCGGTGAATAGCATCGCGGACTTGACAGTCCACCACATCGACCCAATATCAATAATAAAATGAATTGATATCAAAGTTACTATGAATTTAGTTTCTATAAATATCGTTTAGACAACTCATGTATTTTCAGTGCAGATCAAAACCAATAGACGTTTAAATGCTGATAGAAAAACCCATACAATCTAAATTAAAAGTAAAAACTCTAAAGCATGGCTAAACACGAGGGAGATACTCTTTAGTTTTAGAAAAAAAACTGTCTTAAAGTTTGAATTGCGCATTTTCCAGATAAATCAAGGGCCAGCCCCAAAGTACTAAACTGTTGGATCGGTTAATATACTCGGAAGCTAACAGTCTAACAGCCGATGCATCTACCCAGTGATACCGAAGTTATTTTCAATTCTGATAGAACATATAACCAAAAGGGTCTTAGCAAAAAAGCCAAAAACAGCTAAGGACAGAGCTCTACATGAGATACCCCTTTATTGCAGACAAAATTGTCTTAGATTGATATCGCAAATGTTAAAATAAAATTAGTTTTTTTCAGGCCGGCGCTGACCTACTTGGCTGGTGAACACCATCGGGGACTATCTGCAGAGGCATCCGAAGTTGCTAGGAATTTAGTTTCTGCAGATGGCCATATCGGAAACATTTGTTGCTTCAGTGCAGATAAAAATTAAAAAAAAAAGAAAATCAAAACTTACTTACACCGATTTCCAGTTGTTCCATTCCGAAAAGGTTTCACATATTAGAATGAACTGACCACATGGAGTAAGTTTAGTCTCGGTTTCGCACTATATATAAAGGAAATAAAATCTTTTCAAATGCTTTGATCAATTAAAAGTCAATACTCGCTGAATGTGTCATTTTTCCTCAATTTTTATGAATAAACAGCATTTCCAACAAACTTAATTCGTCTTACGAAAATGAATACAAAATATCCATTATCAAGTCCATATGAATCCATGATAAATTGGGTAAAAACGTTTTATAATGATATCTCTTCTGCAGCTACACAAAATTGTTGTATGTCAGAATTTTTTATGTTAGAACGAGGATGTCGACAAGGGGATCATTTAATCCCCTATATTTTTTTTTACTTTGTGCTGAAATATTAGGTATTCTTGTCATGAAAAAATGAGGATATTAAGGGTATAACAATAGATGATACAGAGTATGTATTATCTCAGTATGCAGACGATACTTCAATGGTACTGGATGGTTCACCAGAGTCACTCGTACTCTGCAGTTTTATGCTGAAATATCAGGACTAAAAATAAATATAGAAAAAACAAGTGTTATATGGATAGGTACTGAAACACAGTCAAGACCAAATATGTGTAAAATATGGATTGAAATGGGGTTCCAGTAAATTCAAGATGCTAGGTATTATCTTTTCTGTTGATATTGACGATATACCTAATTTGAACTATATACCAAAAATGAAAGATATAGATAACATTCTAATGAGATGGTCAAAACAACATCTCACACCATTTGGGAAAATAACTATTGTTAAGTCTCTTATAATTTCTAAATTAAATCATCTTTTCTTGTCAATTCCATCTCCTGATGAACATATGCTGAAGGAACTCATTAGCAAAATTTTCTTATTTGTGTTTGGATAATAAACCAGATAAAGTCAAGAGAGATGTTATATGTCAAACATGTTATAAAGGGTGACTAAAAATGATAAATTTGTATGCTTTTATTCAAGGACTTAAACTAACATGGGTAAGACGGTTATTTCGGTCAGATGCAAAATGGGTTCGATTATTTAAATCTGCCGAGAACATTGATTTAACACTTTTAGCTTATATAGGACCGAAAGAACACTCCGATAATAAATCTGGAATGAAGTATATGATTCTTGGAATTGTTTGAAAAAACACAAAAACCAAAACACCCCTGTGCTATTCTTTTCTCATATTTATGGAGGAATAAAAATATAAAAATTGATAATAGCAGTGTGTTCTATAAAGATTGGGAAAAAGGGGGGTCTTGACAATTAATGATATTATAGATACTGAAAGATATTATGTCATTTCAAGAATTTAAAACGACTTACAATTTTCAATCCATATTCACACTTTACTATGGATTGGTAAAATCAATAACAAAATTTGTCAGTACTCTTGATATTGAACTTAAAGCTAAGAGAATCAACCATGTTTACCATTTAATATTGGAATTTTCTTTAAATCTAAAAAGGGTTCAAAAGATATGTATGATATCCTGAATACAAAGGAGGTCAACAATTTGGCAAAACAAAAATGGGATCAAGTAATGGACCACAACATGTTAAATTGGAAATCAAAGCTCCGATGGAGCTGAATCTCGAAGCCCTGAAAATCTACACGTGGCAAAACTTCGTAGTCATCCAAAGAACTGCTGCATACGTTTGCATGTATTAAGTTATTCCGTAATACTTGAAAATAATCGGATTGTGTGATTTCGCATGTCGATTTCATTGCTATAAAAATATGCAATACACTATCACAGGTAAACAAATGTTATTTTCAAATTACTGCGCGATAGATTCGTTGATCCGAGACGCAATATAAAAAAACGAGTAATTTGATAAACATGCATATTGTTTTCAATTTTAATTTAACAACACCGCATTCAACTCAAGAAAATGAAGAAATATAACTTAAAAACACAATGTATACGATTTTGAAAGAAACTTGCGCACTATATTTTATCGGAAGCACGAAGATCGTCTTCTAGAGCTGTTAATAGTCTTGAAGCCTCACGTGATATTTTCATGTCATATTAACATCTCTCCAGCCATTTCATGGCTTCGAAATAAAAAGTGCATCTGTACTATGCTAAATATACAAAGAATACTAAACTCAACTGGTTGCAGTATAGAATAGTACATCATATATTAGCCACAAACACTTTTTTATTCAAGATAAAATTAAAACACTCTGATGTTTGTACTATCTGCAATGAGGAGCCAGAAACCATTCAACATTTATTTTGGGGTTGTCATAAGATATCAAAACTGTGGGTTGACTTGAATCGTTGGATTTTTGAGGTGACAATATACAGAAATTCCTTTGAATATGGAAATAGTTTTGTTCGGTAAATTATCTGGGAATGGTTTGAATTTTGTCAAAAATAAGATACATGTACTTCTACTAGAAAAAAATCTATATTTATAAAGTAAAGTTAAGTGATGGAAGGGTAAACTTAAATGCCCTCAAATTTTTTTAAAAGAAAACTTAACTTTAGAGAAATATGTTTCTTTTGGATACTAAAATCCTGATGAATATGTTAAATACTGGAACCCCTAGAGCCAAATTCTAGATCCATAAAAATGGTAAATTACGTTTAGAATATTCAATTTTAACTGCCTGTCCATATTGAATTTATTAATTAATATAATTCCTACTGTAAGGTGTTTAAAAATATGTCTTTCTTATCATATCCTATTTCTTGTATTTGTGATCGCCTTGTTTGTAGATGTATTATGTCATTGTATTGTTTATCTATGTCTTTGTAAATATGACGTTATTCATCAAAAAAGGTCCATATGAGGCACTAGTTGTTTTAGAAGATTTGGAGTAAACATGGTATTTATCAAATCAATACATCCGATGTAAAAATACGCAACGCTTGTTTGGGAAAGAACCTTTTCATGTTCTGTAAGTAGAGAAAAATGGTTTGGTGACAGGTTTGATGCTCGCTGTATTGGAAGTATAAAGACGCAATGTTTGTTTTAGAAGGGACCTTTCCATGTTTGGAATGGAAAACCGCTCACACTGACTTGATGCTTGCTTTATTGGATAAACGAATGCGCAAAGGGTATTTTGGAAGGGACTTTCCCATGTAAGGACAGGAACAATAATTGGTGACATGGTTGATGCTTGTTGTATATAACTTCATGTTATTAGCTTTAGTTGCAAGGCATTAATACGCTTTATCTCGTACCGATCAAATATCTATAGCTGCTAATACTATAGAATCACCACGAACAAATGTTGACCAACATAACTATATAGGCCGATATAAATTTCCGTTCTGTATTGGGCATCATCAATAACATGTGTAGTGATGATCATGTAATTCAGTTTGAATTTAATGGATGTACCTTGAAAGCAATGGAGACATTTCAATGAAAAAAGATCAGTAATAAAACTTTCCTAATGAAATCGATATGTTTCTGTATCAGATAAGTTTGAATGGTGTATATAAGACAATGGCAGTAAAATACCGAAAAAACAAAGCACAAGATTACAAAAATCAAAGTACAAAGACGA
>MJUU01042414.1:279378-301010 GCA_002080025.1 Modiolus philippinarum
TGTTTTTATCAATTTATGATATCTAAACCCTTGATGCAGAAGTTTTTCAGTGAGACAAAGACTTGTAAAAATAGAATTCCAATATACACGATGTACTTTCTTTTAAATATTTTTTTTTATATTTCGGTTTAATATGTAATTATAAGAATTGAATGCATTATTTTGAAGTTTCATAGGGATTATGAAAGTGTTGACCGGGCGCACATTTTCAACATGAAGCGCTACCGTGCTTCATTAAAAATGTGCTTCGGTCAACTTGCATACCCCAATGAAACTTCAATATAATGCATTCAATTCTTAAATAAGCTTCACTAACAAGTGCAATGATGACATTGTAATTTATTTATATATGTAAAAATGTACCTTTAGGCAATGTAGACATTTAAATGAAAAATGATCAGTAATAAACTCAATATTAAGTTTAAATGGTGTATACAAGACAACGGCAGTAGAATACCGAAGGAACAAAGCACACGATTACAAAAAGCAAAGACCTGAAACGAGGCAAAAACGAGAACTGCAGAAGGCAAAAGACTAAAGACACTTCTCACCCATAAACATATGAAAACCGAAAATGCAACAATCAAATCTAAAGCACTAACAGTGTGAACTCTGAAAAGCAGAGTGACAACAGGTGCTTCGGGAGGATAAGCTTGTCGTGCTCTGTATACACCACCCTTTACACATGCAGTCAGTGGGTCAACCCATCGGTAATGTCAAATCCGGGAAGACGTGAATCTAGCTGAAAATGGCTGTTCTCATTTGTAAAATCGACATCGTATATCTATTTATGATGTATGATGCCATGTTGACGGCAATAGAATTTCTGAAGGAGTGAAAGTAGCAAAGGCTGAACATATTCCTGAATTAGCAGTCTCTTTGATAGTGCTTTCGCTCTTTTCACAAAGTCAATGTATGAACAACAAACTCTACAGTAACAAATCAACTGTTAAATACACACTCCATACGCTGGGGAGGTAGGTATATTGCTGCTAAGAAAGGAAAAGTTCACGTTGGGAAGTCAAAATCATCACGTTTGTCAGTCATACAGCCTAGATTTCATTTTCATCAATGAATGACGTTTTGTTTCGTTTGAAATAACATGGCGTTATCTATCTAATTAACTGGATCGATCGCTGAAAGTTTCCAAATTACCAAATAAAATCGGATTTAAGACTACCATCGAATACTGGATTACTGGGCTGGTGAATAACATCGGGGACTAATAGTCCAACAGCAAAGGAGTCGACACAGTGGTATAATGATTAACTTAATTCCAAATACTTTGAACTGTTTCTGTATACGCCAATATTGTAACATATGTCTCTGCAGTGAAGATCAAAACAAAAAAAGGTTGGAAGACAAAATTGAAAGGTATAAGAATGCTGATAGAGAACAAAAGGATCTAAACAAAAAACCAAAACAGCTAAGAATAGTGCTTTATACGAGATAAAAGACATTCCTTTAAATTTCATTTTACAAACTTTTGAAGAAAACAGTTTTTAAGGGGCCAGCACTAGGCTACCTAGCTAGAGAATTCTCTCCTAGACCACCAGTGGGGGTTTCCGACGTTAAGTCTAGCTTCTGTAGACGTCCAAATCAAAAACTATATCTGTTCAGTGCAGATCAAATTAAAAAACCTTGAAGACTATGAAAACTGAAGATGTGAAAATAAGTTGCATGATAGAGAAGGCACTGGATCTAAATGTTAGATATGAGGTGGTGAAAAGGAAACAGTATCATGAGTATTATGTAAATTAAGAAACGGTCTACTCATTTTCTACAAAAATAATATGAAATAAAAACCCCTAAATTTGTACGAAATTAAATTGAAATATCGAACAATTTGGACAAAAATCTTTTTAAATCATTATCCTTTCAACTATTTAACAATGAATGTTTTTTTTCCAGGATAATACGCGTGCTGGCCTTGGCCACCAGTTCAGTAGTTGCTATGAACTTCCGTGTGCATGGGCAATATTAATAACGCCAATGTAATTCAATTTGAATAATGGATTTGCTTATGTAATGATGTACTTTATAGGCAAAGTGGACATTAACTACGGCAAAGACCAGTAATAAAACTTTCCAAATAAGATCGATATATTTCTTATTTAATTGAGAAGTTTTGTTTGTTAATGGTGGGAAAATTAACATTTTTTAGAAATAACATGGACATGAGGATGTTATTAATTGTCACAACCAATTCGCTGGAATGGGCTTTTTCTGATCTAAACGTATTGGTTGTTATACAATATATATTAATAAGTGCCGCCCCAATGTGAACAAATTTGAGTAAAATCATCACTGGACTTTCATATATTAAACATTATCTACAATGGCTGAAAATTACATCTACGTGTCACAATCTGCAAAGGAACTGCACAGGAAAAACACAAAACGTAAACAACAATAGGACAGCCGTGTCAAGTTTAGTGTCGATCTACCCTAAACTTTGCTTCTTTCTACCTTTTAGTTCTTTTAAAAAATCTATCTGATAATTATTTCATATCAAAGCTAAATAATAGGCATGTTCTCAGGGTTCCCTATATATTCTTTGTAAATGTTGCTGAAAATGACTGTATTTCGCCTGTATTTGCAACGCCTGAAAAGGGAAAAAATGATCAGTGACATATCATTTTTATTTTATTTTTGGAACGTATCAGTTATCTTGAGATAAAAAAAATTCTGTCTGATATTTTTATCATACGCTCGAACTACTTAGGGTGTATGACCGAGTGTCAGTTAAAAGAAGTATAGCCATTTAAGCGTGAATTGTGTTCCTATGTTTGGTCATTTTCAGATATGCTCAAATGTTGTCAAAATTCGTGTAAGGTGGTCTGTAGTATAGGCGTACATTTTAGAAATAGAATTAATATATGACACAATTTTATTTTTTCTGACTTATTAGCAGTCGAACATGACTGTAAATAGCCTTTTGTGTCCATTAAAGCCATTTTACAGTATTTGAGAAGACGGAACTACCCAAAGGACACCGAGAACCAAACCATTTTTTTGCGAATGTATAAACATTTGCCCTTTCAATTGACACTTAGTTTATTTTTGTTCTGGAGGTCCTATACAACGAATTTCAACAAAAACCTGCAAAAATTGTCAAATGCATGCAAGTGGCAAGTTCAATGGCTGAATCTTTTGTCTGAATCTAAATGTATGAAAATACTTTTAAAATATTTTTGTTTAATTAGAATTCAAAACATTTGTCTGGATTTCAAAGATCAAGTAATTTATCCCCGGGAATTCATCCCCGGGAATTCATCCTTCACATGTAATCAATGTGCTAGTTTTGTAGACATTTAGAGGGACTCAGTCTTGGTTTTTCTTTGCTTTATAATGTTTTTTCTTTGGCTTCAAAAATATGACAAAATAACAAAATCCACATACTTTTCAAATATGTATGAAAAGAATAGCAATATCCATGTGCATAAAATACTTTATTGAAATGAATAAATCCGAAGATATCACACCAATACATATACAAATGTTCTATGAAGTTATTTTAATGTTAGAACAATATAGCTTCATCTTTGGACCTATTAAAGCGTAGGTCACACTAAGTTCTCAAATTACCCATCAAAAGTAAATAATTACTTTTGTGGATTTTATGAAATAAGATATTTACCGGCGAATCAAATTCAAGAGCATGGTGGAAATTACACATATTTTTCAAATTCTCATTTATGAAAATACCCATTTTCGCTTAAAACTACAAAAGAAAAAGGTCGACAAATATTTTTACAACGGATAATTTGATGAATGCTCAAAATCACTTTCTAAAAGATCGATTAGAATCAATTGTTACCGTATTTGACACAGTTAATGCTATTTTAATGTCAATATCAGATAAGGCGTCTTCTCTGTGTATATTTGATAATTGCAATATTTTGATACGGCTTTTGTTCAATAGTTATCTGACAGAATACATTATCAGTTATGTAAAATATATCAAATTATCAGTTCATAACAAAATAAACATTTATCAATAATAAAATCGATTCCAACTGTGGTGAGCCCCGCAGACACATCTAAATGACGAATCAGAAACCGGATGGCATCTGCTAGAACTGTTTGTAGGTCAGAGAAGCGCGCTCGCTCTCATTGATTGTGTTTTTACTACACTAGAAATCTTAAAAGGTAAGTACTCTTTTCTTTCTAATATAGCTAAACAGATTATTTCATCGCAAATGTGTCGACACACATCTGTACATATTTTATGTAGATTTAAAAGAATGCAGCTGAAATATATTTTGATAAGGTATCTCTGGAATTAAAAAATAGACATACAAAATGCAGCAACATATTTATCTATAATTACTGAATAATGAGGCTGTACTTATGTGATAACCTTGGTGATAAAAGAGTGGAATTTTATGCATGTTTATCTGTATTGAAAATTTGTCTTTTTATTGTTCGTTTGTACCGTAAGTTGGTGTGTGACAGGTGACGTCTTTGTAACGGACGGGTTGGACAGGTGGTCGATATCGATTTCCCTATTCGTGAAAAAAAAATAAAAATAAAAGAACATGGGTACAATTAAAACAAAGATTATATTTAAATATGAATTTATTGCATCGGTTTTCACAAGAGTTTCCTTCAGCGGTTTTCTTATATATTAATTTTTTTGAAAGAATGAAACTTGAATTAATAAACTACTTTTCTTTGTTTCTGTCACCGAGGGCGAAGAACTACCATTTGTTCTGATAATACGGTATTGTATTTAAAAAAAAAAGATCATGTATGGATCCTATGAATATTGAATTTCAAGTTCTCTATTATAATTATAAATAATTCATTTTTAATATAAAATCCTTAGTATAAATTGATTTATGTGTTTTCGTGTACAAAATCATTTTGATATTGATTATTTCTCTGTACATGTGGTTAATTTTGTGTATTTTATCTAGCATCTTTATCTGCCCCTTGTGTTTACTTGTCTGAAAGCTTCCAACTGCAAATAGGTATGGCTACTTTTTGTGAAATATCATGAAATCTTCATCAAGGTCATACACTATTATCATACTCAGAGATGAAATAGTCTGACTTGAATGTTTTGTTCATAGGTTTTCGTTAAAATCTCTTCAAGAACCAAACTGAACTAACTGCTTTTAGAAGGGCAAATGTTGATATAATCGCAACAACAAAACCACAAAAAGGGTTTGGTTCTCTATGTACTAGTAGTGTAAAATGGCTTAATTAAATGAATACAAAAGCTATTCATGTACGGATGCTAATTTGTCAGAAAACAAGTGTGACATGTTTATTTCCAGGAAGTACACCTACCAGACTATCGTTAACTATTTTCGAAAAATATTTTGAATATTTTAGAATGGCCCAACATAAGAATCAAAGGCGGTACGTTTTTTTTTAAAGGTTTGTCCTTAATTTTCGGCCATTGTGTTCATATACCCTTAAAACATGTAGAAAAGATTTATAACTTCTTTTGTTGTAATTGTGCATGTCGATCATACAGACGGGTAAAACACAACCCTTTTGGCTTTAAACTATCTATCTATCCTTGTTTGTTAGAAGAACTGTTATTTACAACCCCATGCATTCCAGTACTCTTTGTTACCGCCTTAGTTGATGCCCCACTCATTATCACCACACTCTGCCAGTCACTTGAAAAATAATTATTTTGTCCCCCGGGGGAGGGGGTTACTTGGTAAAATTTTGACGGGGATGTGCATTTAAAAAAAAATAAAATTCTATCCGAATCAATACCAAGAAAGAAGATAAAAGTATACTCGAATCTATACCCGAAGCATACAAAATACGGCTAACAAAAATGTTTTGTATAATATTTATGCTTAAAAGCAAATTGCAAAGGTATATGTGTGATTTTGATTCAAATTGAACCATAAAGTTTTATTATGTTATACTGGAGTGCTAGGCCGTTAAAACATATACCCGAAACTTCACTTATGGAATATGCACCCAAATAGATTTATGCACTTAAAAGATACCCCAAATCAACCAAAGCCTAAAAAATCGCCCCAAACCAATACCAAGACCTGAAAAAAGCGACCCGAAAAAATGCACACCCCCGTATACCAATATATAGAAAGTAAACCCCCCCGGATATTTTGTCAAGCTCTTGAAACAAAATGGACAGTTTCATCATCATGATCATGGTGATACAAATATTATTATTCTGCTAAGGCGGCTTCTGTTGTCCATTTCAAAATATTTGTCTTTTTAACACGGTTATTTCAGCTATATTCAGGATAAGATGCAAAAGTCTGATGAAAATGTTGAATATAAATGAAGTCTTATATTATAGGACTAAATTAAACGTAACATTGAAGGAAGCTCCGATATCGTAAAGTTAAACGAAATTGCTTGAAGGTCATTCCATGTTTTTGTGTTTCTCCAATGTCTGATCCCATGTCAATGTATAAATGACGGCGGGTTGCAAAATAAATATTAAAAAATGAATTCAATACTGTCATGTTTTCTAATAAATAAGCAAACAATGTTATTTTGCGTGTTAGCCTTTTCAGTCTATTTAATTTTGAAAACGAGTTTTGTAGAAATCTTATCGATTTGACTACTCTAAAGAAAAGGTAATGTAACTGAAATGATTCTCAGCATTTTCATATATTTCATTCCAATGGAATTCTGCCACATTTAATTAACAATACAAGATACCGTGGAATGGAAAATTAACCGACCACATCAGGTCTATCAGGCCTGACGGTTCTCACTTATTTTCCATCTATCAGAAATCGATGATTAAAAAAATTTTGAGCTCCTTGTAAGTTTTCATTGTTCACTAATTCATTAGAACATACAAGTTATTACAGAACGTATATATCTATAAATTATTATGCTAAGGCGTATTGATTAAATCTGAGAAAATTAATGTTGTTTTTGAACATTGAACAACAACTATTCCTGGCAATTGGCTTTCCCACTGTTAACAGAATATTGGTGGATTATAGGACAGTTTAGATGAGACCCGGCTGCAGTCCGAGCTTGAGAAGGCTCACTCCTGTTTTTTTATATCAAGGATTTCTTGAATGGATTAGGCATTGTAGACTAAATGAATGGTAAAAAGAAATACACATGAATATAGGTCCGTGTGCTTTTTATGGAGAGACGAGACATAAAAAAATTTGCGGGAAATGGATTTCTCTGGATTTTCCCTCAGTTTAACACCAGGACTATTTTATTGTCTAAAAGCAAGGCAGTTATATCAATGATTTTATGAAAACTTGTCAGGTGAAGAGATGCATGAAATAAAAAGTGGGGGTCCCTGTGCAAAATTCTTTAAGCCATCGGACTGGAGAAAACCAGATCTGACACAAATTTAAAAATGTGATGAGTGAGCCATCTTAACAAGTTATTTCTGATATTCTAGCATGTAAAATCACATTTCGGGCTAGCTATAGCAGCTCATACAAGGAGAAATATTTGATTTGATGCTTATTTATTGGAAAAATCCTTAACAGCAAAAGCAGGAATAATCAAATGTTTTGCCCATGAGAAAATCAAGTTATACAGTAGTGATTTTAGAGTGATGTCAATGTTTATATCAAACAGATTTCCCCGGTGACTGGAGATTGCAACAGTATACTAGGGATGTTTGAAATTATTCTGCTTAGTGAACAATCATATCGCATTTCTATATATTCATTACTTTAAAACTGGAGTATATTGACCTATATACCAATATTATAAGACGCTTTTAAAAAGTGAGTAAGGTAGAATCGTTCCAAAATATTTCTAGTATACTGTGGACTGTGTATTAGTAGATATAATCAATTTTACATACGCGACTAGAAACTGAGAGCAGTTGATCTGCCACCGGTAGAAATTACAACAGTAACTTTTGTTGTGTATACAAGACAAACTCATTTGCTGGTCCTCTTTGTTTCTGTTGGCAAATTTAAACATCTAAATAAACAATGAAAGGATATTGAGATAGCTTTGTCGTGACCATGAGATAGCTTTGTCGTGACCATGAGATACTCGTTCGTGGGAACGAGTTGGAATCTCTTGGCCATGACATACCTATCTCGTGGCCTCGACTTAGCAAGTCGTGGAAACGAGATAGCTATCTCATGGCCACGACTTAGTATGTCGTGGAAACTATAGAATCTCGTGGCCACGACATAGCTATCTCGTGACCACGACTTAGCATGTCATGGGAACGAGTTAGTATCTCGTGGCCACGACAAAGCATGTGTAAGCGTACTTTCTTTCCGGCGTGCAGAATTTCCGGGTATATAAACAACCTAATGTAGTTCTACCTTGATGTTTATTCAATCACGGTCATTGCTCTATTGTGATTGGTCAATTAGATGTTGTGGATATTCTACTCTAGTGCATTTTATCCAAAAGGAAGGAATACACTGTCGCAATGAATCCACGGTTACACTATCTGCACCAGTGTAGCATTTATCATCTGTCTTGTGGCCATCAAGTATCTTACAATATAATTATATATGATCATTTCTATCTTTATTTTTGTAAAGATTCCCCTATAAGACCCTCATTATTAGTGGTCCTCGCTGTGTGTAATGTATTGCATTGATTGAAGTTCTCTTTATTGATGAAAAAATTGAGAATGTAAATAAAACCTATGTAAAGGTGAGAATGATGCAGAGAATGTATAATTAGTTATAATTGTGCAAACATATTTCCAAATAATAAAAATTAAGATGTTAGTACAAAACTGTCGTCAAGTTGGTTATCTATTATCTGTAATTAGTGAATATTTTCTCATTCACCTTGACATACAAGTTACAATAGGGCATCATTGATTTCCAACAAAAGGTCACTGCCAGTATAGACCTTAGTGTCTGATATTCTATCGTTGGAAAATAGCTACTCTCATATTTGTTGACTAGGAAATTTGATTTTCTATTGACTATGTTTATTTTAAGATGATTCTATTGATTTTAGATACTGTTATAGACTACTTAGATTGTCTATTGGTTGTATGCATAAAAATGAAATTGTGTAATATTATATGTTCATATGTTCAAGAGGGATATATTTTATTTTTATGAGCAACAAATAACAAAATAAAAAAAAAACAGTTGGTGAGGACTTTCGTCAAAATTATCCTAACACATAACGTAAGTCCCCTCTTGCATAAACTTAAGCTGTCATCTGTTTTCCAAAGTTGGCAGTGTCAAGTGAAAAAGAGAGACAAGACACTTAACTTTGCAGCGTGACCAATATAGTTATCCACGAAAGCCCTAAAACACCGTTCTGTCGTTTAATCACTAACCATTTATAACAATTTAAGATTTTTTTTATCGTTTAGGTGATGGCTGGTTTACTGACGTTGACCCTGATTTTGAACTGTTTTGCAGTTTACTCTGTACAGGCACAAGGTAAAATACCACTTAGCCACATGAAAAACACACACAAATACAAAAAAAAAACAAGTAAACAAACAAACAAACAAACAAACAAAAAGAAAACCAAAGCTAACAAAAAAAACCAAACAAGAGAAAACAAAACAATACAAACAAAAAACAAATGTACACACAGATAAGTCTTATCCGTCGTCTATACCTACGGAAGGTTGAGGAAATTAATGCCTGTTTCACCTTAAAAATGTAAGGTGACATGCATGGAAATAAAATTAATGTTAAAACAATGTAAAAACATCTACAAAACCTACAAATTGGGTCCAGGATAAATGACAGTTGTCAGACGGACACACATCATAGTATTGACATCAGACCAGACTAGATTGTTTAGTTGCTGAAAAATGAGCTTGATTATAAAACAAAAATAGCAAAGTCATCGAACCATAAAATTAAGACCAAGGTTGCTTGGCAGGTGTCTGACTGCCATGTATCTAACACGATTTAACAACAAACCAAATATGGGAAATCTTGGTGTTACAATTGCTAAGAAATGAACATAATTTGTAAAAAAATAACAATGCAAATCAACCGTGAAATTAAAGTCAAGGTTACTTGACAGGTATCAGACTGTCATATAACCTCTAAGATGCAACAATAAACCTGATATGGAAACTAAAGGTATTACAATTGACATGAATGTAAAACAATTAGCGAAGTCATTGAACAATGAAATTGAGGTCTCAGTTACATGACAGATGTCAAACTGGCATTTATACAACAATCCAAATATCAACTGTCTAACTGTTACAATTACCGGAAATGAAAAAATGTAAAATATTTACAAAGTCACTGGACCATGAAATTGAGGTCTCAGTTACATGACAGATGTCAAACTGGCATTTATACAACAATCCAAATATCTACTGTCTAACTGTTACAATTACCGGAAATGAAAAAATGTAAAATATTAACAAAGTCACTGTACCATGAAATTGAGGTCTCAGTTACATGACAGATGTCAAACTGGCATTTATCCAGTAAGATGTAAAAACAATCCAAATATCTACCGTCTAACTGTTACAATTACCGGAAATGAAAAAATGCAAAAATATTAACAAAGTCAAAATCAAGTCACTGGACCATGAAATTGAAGTTAAGGTTACATGTCAGATGTCAGATTGGCATATACGCCTAAGATGTTACAATAAACCGTATATGGACTTTCTAGGTTTACAATTGCTGAGAAATGAAAAAAGAATGTAAAACAAAGTCACTGAACCATGACACTGAGGTTAAAGTTCCATTACAGATGTCAGACTGGCATGTTCCCACTAAGATGTAACGATAAACAAAAGATGGAGTGTCTGGGTGTTACATGAACATGACCATAAAAAAATAAATAAACAAAGTCATTGGATGTTAAAAAATGGATAACAGGAAACACCTACAATGGCTGAAAATTATAATTACATGCAACAATTTGCCAGGGAACTACACAAGAAAAACACGTATAAGACAAACAACAAACGTAGACAACGATAGGAACTCGGGACAGCCGGACTTGGTACCGGCACTAGCAAAAGCCAGCGGTAGGGTTAAACCGGTTTATGGGTACCCAAACCTCCCCTTTATGTATTCTAGTTTATATAGTTATTTGAGGTCAAGGTTATGTACAAGTAAGACTGACTTATGCACACTAAGATGTTACAATAAACCTTACACGTACAGTCTAGGTGTTATAATTGTTGAAAAATTGACATGAATATAAGGAAAAAGAATAAAGTCATTGAACATGAAATTGAGGTCAAGGTCACATGGCAGATGTCAGAGTGACAATAACCCACTAAAATGTAGCAATAAACCAATTAACTTCTGTCTAAGTGTTACAATTACCAATGAATGTAAAAAATAACACAGCTATTGAACCCCGAAGGCCAAGGTCAGACTGGAAAAAACATACAAAGATGTAGCAAATAAACAAATATGGACTGTCTAGGTGTTACAGTCCCCGAGAACTGGACACAATCCTTAAAATTCACCGAACCATGAAATTGAGGTCAAGGCTAAGTGACAGGTGTCAGAATGGCATGTACCCACCTAGATGTAACAATGAACAAAATATGGACTATCTAGGTGTTAGTTTCTGAGANAATTCAATCATTAAGTACAAGAATACATATTTGTATTACCATGATTACCATAAAACTGATTGACAGACTGAATACTGAAATATTAAAAGGTGCGATTACTATTGCTAAATTCATTACTCTAAAATTTAATGTAAGTGCACAATCCCGCTTCAAAACATCACCCAACAAAACAAATGAAGTAATATTCTTGACTCCAAAATTTCACTCCATCACTCCACTCCATCACTCCACTCCAACACTCCACTCCATAGAATACATGGTGCCATGTTCGAGAGGGATATATTTTATTTTTATGAGCAACAAATAACAAAATAAGAAAAAAAAACAGTTGGTGAGGACTTTCGTCAAAATTATCCTAACACATAACGTAAGTCCCCTCCTGCATAAACTTAAGCTGTCATCTGTTTTCCAAAGTTGGCAGTGTCAAGTGAAAAAGAGAGACAAGACACTTAACTTTGTAGCGTGATCAATATAGTTATCCACGAAAGCCCTAAAACACCGTTCTGTCGTTTAATCACTAACCATTTATAACAATTTAAGATTTTTTTTATCGTTTAGGTGATGGCTGGTTTACTGACGTTGACCCTGATTTTGAACTGTTTTGCAGTTTACTCTGTACAGGCACAAGGTAAAATACCACTTAGCTACATGAAAAACACACAAATACAAATAAACAAAAAAAAACAAACAAACAAAAAGAAAACCAAAGCTTAACAAAAAAAAAAAAAAAAAAAAAAAAAAAAAACCAAACAAGAGAAAACAAAACAAAACAAACAATAAACAAATGTATACACAGATACGTCTTATCCGTCGTCTATACCAACGGAAAGTTGAGGAAATTTATGCCTGTTTCACCATAAAAATGAAAGGTGACATGCATGGAAATAAAATTAATGTTAAAACAATGTAAAACATCTGCAAAACCTACAAATTGGGTCCAGGATAAATGACGGACACACATCATAGTATCGACATCACACATCATAGTATCGACATCACACATCATAGTATCGACATCAGACCAGACTAGATTGTTTAGTTGCTGAGAAATGAGCTTGATTATAAAACAATCAAAGCTCCGATGGAGCTGAATCTCGAAGCCCTGAAATTCTACATGTGGCAAAACTTCGTAGTCATCCAAAGAACTACTGCATACGTCTGCATGTATTAAGTTATAGTCCGTAATACGTGAAAATAATCGGATTGTGTGATTTCGCATGTTGATTTCATTGCTATTATATATTATCAAGCGCATTTGGCCACTTATTGCGATTTTAAAGGCGTAAAAACTTCTTAAAAGGCGATCGCAAAGCGAGAGCCTTTTAAGAAGTTTTCAGTCTTTAAAATCGCTGTAACTGGCCAAATTGCGCTTGATAATTAATTTGTGCGAAAATTCGAACGAACAAATAGCGATGTTTGTATTTTGAATGCTACGAAACATTTACTACACTATTTTAAGAATACACACTACAACGACTCGTTATTGATTTTTTGTAACTATGAATGGGGACATGTTTGACCTAAATAAATAATTTAAATCATAATTATAGAACACCAATCCCTGAATCTATTAAGCACTAATTCATACTCAAAACAATAAATACGTTTCTGACTTTGAAAATTTATAAACGTAATGTAATAAACTCAATGTTATAATACTAAATTAATCGCGCTTCTGGACGCGTGTACTTATGTAAACTTTAAATATAGATCGCTGCAGCTGTGTGAATACACATCTGACGTGTTTATCGTATGTTTCATTTTAAACCAATAAAAACATCTTATAAAGGTCAATGGGCGTGTTTTCCCATCAGATATAATTTCTATAAGCAACGGGTAAGAAAACGAGTAATTTGATTAACATGCATATTGTTTTCAGTTTAATAAAACAACACTGTATTCAACTCAAGAAAATGAAGAAATAAATACTAAATGTATCCGATTTTGAAAGGAACTTGCGCACTATATTTTATTGGAAGCACGAAGATCATCTTTTAGAGCTGTTAATAGGCTTGAAGCCTCATGCGGGGCACGTGATTTTTTCTTGCTATATCAATATCTCTCCAGCCATTTCATGGCTTCGAGATAAAAATAGCAAAGTCATCGAACCATGAAATTAAGACCAAGGTTGCTTGGCAGGTGTCTGACTGCCATGTATCTAATACGATTTAACAACAAATCAAATATGGGAAATCTTGGTGTTACAATTGCTAAGAAATGAACATAATTTGTAAAAAATTAACAAGGCAAATCAACCGTGAAATTAAAGTCAAGTTTACTTGACAGGTGTCAGACTGCCATATAACCACTAAGATGGAACAAGAAACCTAATATGGAAAATATGGGTGTTACAATTGACATGAATGTGAAAACATGAATGTAAAACAATTAACAAAGTCATTGAACAATGAAATTGAGGTCTCAGTTACATGACAGATGTCAAACTGGCATTTATACAACAATCCAAATATCTACTGTCTATAAACCGTTACAATTACCGGAAATGAAAAAATATAAAATATTAACAAAGTCAAAATCAAGTCACTGGACCATGAAATTGTAGTCAAGGTTACATATCAGATGTCAGATGTCAGATTGGCATATACCCCTAAGATGTTACAATAAACCGTATATGGACTTTCTAGGTTTACAATTGCTGAGAAATGAAAAAGAATGTAAAAACAAAGTCACTGAACCATGATATTGAGGTTAAAGTTCCATTACAGATGTCAGACTGGCATGTTCCCACTAAGATGTAACGATAAACAAAAGATGGAGTGTCTGGGTGTTACATGAACATGACCTAAAAAAATAAATAAACAAAGTCATTGGATGTTAAAAAATGGATAACAGGAAACATCTACAATGGCTGAAAATTATAATTACATGCAACAATTTGCAAGGGAACTACACAAGAAAAACACGTATAAGACAAAAACAAAAAACAAAAAAAAACAAAAAACAAACAAACGTAGACAACGATAGGAACTCGGAACAGCCGGACTTGGTACCGGCACTAGCAAAAGCCAGCGGTAGGGTTAAACCGGTTTATGGGTACGCAAACCTCCCCTTTATGTATTCGAGTTTATTTAGTTATTTGAGGTCAAGATTATGTACAAGTAAGACTGACATATGCACATTAAGATGTTACAATAAACCTTACACGGACAGTCTAGGTGTTATAATTGTTGAAAAATTGACATGAATATAAGGAAAAAGAATAAAGTCATTGAACATGAAATTGAGGTCAAGGTTACATGGCAGATGTCAGAGTGACAATAACCCACTAAAATGTAGCAATAAACCAATTAGCTTCTGTCTAAGTGTTACAATTACCAATGAATGTAAAAAATAACACAGCCATTGAACCCCGAAGGCCAAGGTCAGACTGGAAAAAAACATACAAAGATGTAGCAAATAAACAAATATGGACTGTCTAGGTGTTACAGTTCCGGAGAACTGGACACAATCCTTAAAATTCACCGAACCATGAAATTGAGGTCAAGGCTAAGTGACAGGTGTCAGAATGGCATGTACCCACCTAGATGTAACAATGAACAAAATATGGACTATCTAGGTGTTAGTTTCTGAGATATGGACATGACCAATAAAAATAAAGGCACTGAACCATGAAATTGAGGTCAAGATTGCATGACCGGTATCAGGCTGACATATACCAACTAAGATGTAGCAATGCAACATAAACTCAATGTTATACTTTATCCTAGCTGGACTTTCATGCTTCATTTACTTTTTTACGGATATAGCTTTAACCTGTGGGGAAAGGAAATCGGGCTGTTTAAGAAATATTTGCTGTTTTGTTCAGGGTGTTGGACAAAGTTTAGCACTTTGATCTTTTAAATTGGAAAACTATAAAACTAATTATGAAATGTAATAAAAGGAATAACAGGAAACATCTACAATTGCAGAAAATTACAACTACATGCTATAGTCTGGCTGCCAGGGAACTACACATGAAGAGCAAAAATAAGACAAAAGACAAATGTAAGCAATAATAGGAACTCGGGACAGTCGGACTTGGTACCGACACTAGCAAAAGCCAGTGGTTAAACCTACGAGTACATTCTTTGACACCCTACACACGTTTGTATTGTTACGTTAGCTTTACATTTGTAGTCATTGTAATCCTATCACAGATTTTAAAATCTTTTAGGACCAAAAATAGATATATTCTAGTTAATTCATTAATTTAAATAAAATATCTTTCTCCATGTTGTCAATAGTATGGGTTGAATATCACTTTAATTGATATGCCAGATTTTGATGTTTCAGTCAAATACAGGTTGGACAATTCTAGTAATAATGACTGTGGAAAAACTATAAAAATTCATTCTGATGAAGAAATAATACTGACATCCTCTGGGAGAACACCTAAGGATAAGGGATTTTGTAACGTCATGGTGTATGCTGTTGGCAAGGGAGATAAGAAATGTCACGGGATGTGTATGACGGTAGACTCACAGTATATAAATGTATGTCATGCTAAAATCCAGTTCAAAGGCATGGATTTTGGCAAAGACGATGATCCATACAAGGTAAATATCACCTTTATCTTGCAAGTGGATTAACTTTTGTTTATTTGCTAATTTTCTTTTTATGTATTTTAAAATAATATAGATGAATTTAGACGTAACAAATGAAAAATAAGAAGTTGGCGGCTTTTTATTGACTAAATAAAAGTTCTGAGATTTGTATTATAATAAGCAATGAAGGGATATGGAGTAATTGCACATGTGACAAAGTCTCTACAAATACATGGCAAACCAAGCAACGATTTATTGCTTTTTTATCATCTTGAAGTTATCATGAGGGCTTCAACAGTGAACTATGCTCATACCTCATAGTAAGTTCAAGACGGCCTCTAGCACCAGTTTGAACAGAATTCATTGCTAGATGTCGAGCAACGCTACATCCATGTTTTATGACCCATGGATGCGGGATTGTCAACAAAAATAAAATTAACTGGCAAAGTGTTCTTACAACTGCTGATGCGTACATAGTGATCAGGTGGTCAGAATTATAATTTGAAATTACAAAAAAATAAAATGCTAAATTTTAAAGTATGATAGTGTATTCTTATGACAAATTCTCTCAAGAACAACTACACCATAACTGAAATGCATAAAATTAACTGGCAAAGTGTTCTTACAACTGCTGATGCGAACATAATGATCAGGTGGTCAGAACTATAATTTGAAATTACAAAAAAAATAAAATGCTAAATTTTAAAGTATGATAGTGTATTCTTATGACAAATTATCTCAAGAACAACTACACCATAACTGAAATGCATATAGAGCATACATCTCTATATAAATCTTTTAACAGTATGCATATCTTCCTTTGTATTTGTAGGAATTAAGCTGCTTCCATCGTCTGCCAAATGAATTCTGTCTTTACGAGAAAGTCATGGCAGTTGAGATAGTTGAAACATATTTGTATGCCTTTGAATTAACAAAAATGAGTTATAACTTCACAGTTAAGGTAGATCCACTCTGTGATGGCTCTCCCTTTGGACAAGATATTGCTAATAGAGAAGGTAAGCCTCCATTGTTTTGATAGAATAGTCAGAGATGGCAAACCAACTGTTTGTCAAATGCAGAAAATTAAACGTCCCCTATTGTATATGGAAATTCGAAAGTTGGTCAATCCAAACATTAAGAAACGTTAATCAAGCCAAAAAATGACTGTTCTTCAAGTTGAAAAGGGTACTCTCACAATAGATTATAGCAATTATATGCTTAATTTTTTATGACATCCAACATTGCTAATTTCAATGGTATGGAATATATCAGTTTTAGGGTAGTACTCGGTTGTTAGTCCTCCAAGGTTACAATGTGCGCTTCTTGTTCACAACTAAGTTTTCACTCGTTTGTCATAACCATCTTCGCTAGCCAAGGGTTAAAATCCGCTCCTCTCAGAAATATGTATCATTTCCATTTGCCAGTATCCTGATTTCATATCAATGTAGAATATTAATTTTGATTCGTGATAAGTGTAATGACAACACGAATTTCAGTATAATTGTTAAGTTCCAAGGAGAAGGTTTTCAATTGTGTTCGAAATAATAAATGAAACCTTAGACATATGACAGTTCTGTCTGGATACATTAAATGAAAATTAACAAGATATTACTTTCATAAATGAAGGTGACAACAAAAATGACTAAAGCTTGACTGTTGTCACAGCAATGTAAAATGGTACACAGAGAAACACCTACCAGGTAGCCTTTTTCAGGCACTGTAATAATTTTTTTACCAAATGATGTTATGGAACCAGTACTACAAAGAGTAAAAAATTTATAATACAGGACGACTTTTTTGACAATACCCTTATGAAATACAGTGTATATTATAAGTTGCATCTGATACGGATTATGAGACTTTAATATCGGTACTTTATTGGTATTATCATAAAACTGATATACCGACAAGGTGTTTCTATAGTAACTGAACAAATGATCACAAATTTTACTGTAACAAGATTTGGTTCCTATATGATGTGGTAAATCACCAGACTTGTAGAGTTCTTTGTGACGGTAGCTGTTATTTATATTGAAAGAGATCACTGAAGGTCACTAAACAACATATTTACGCTTTTCGGACAATTTAGGAGTTTTAATTTTCTTACGTTCTAGGTAGAAGAAAATTACTAATTGAGGATCTTTTTATATATATTTGTCTTATATTAATTTATAGTAGCATACCTGACGGTTATTTTTTCTTTTCTGATAGTTTTCTGTATCATACAAGGTATTACCGGTATGTGATACTCTCAGACGGGTTACGTGTTTGTCAGTCAGTCGCTTCAGTCCGTTCCAACCGGGTCATTTCCGACCTTTTATTCACCAACATGACCAATGACAGATAACATTTTCCAATTTATCACCTACGCTATAAGCCAAAAGAGCAATTCTTTTTCTACTTTGATGGTTCCCCCCAAAATGACCTAAAACCGAATATATTACAAACGTGATGATTTCAATAGTCTCGTTGTTGATTTCTCGTTTTTAGTAGTAACAACCTTTCTGCTCTTGCGTGTATGCATCTTAGTTGGTACGATTTACTAGAGCAAATTCAAAATAAAGTTTACTTATTATACAGATATTTAACTTTTAGCAATGGTCAGCAATATAAGGGAAAGCGGTGGAAATTGACATCTTATGCGTTCTATGGTTGACATCATAAATTGGTTAACCATTGTAGCAGGCTCTACATTTGGGACTGAATATTTACAATAGACTAGAGCTGTCATGAAGTTGTCTCATCTTAACTATCAAACTTTATTTGTTCCTGAAAAAAAATTGCTTTTGGCTTATCATTTCTAATACGACGGTGTTTGCAAGGAAATCATTAGACGAATACACTGTCTCTTTCCTTAAAGTATGGAACTCAGGCTGTTTTTCAAAATGCTAATATTTGTTTCTGATAAAAAAACAAACGTTTAACAATATATGGCAAATCTGCTACAATATATAGCAATTATCAGATTACAATTTATTACAGTGTATTCATTATAGGCCTTTTAAAAAATCATTTGGTTTCGTCATTTAAATACAATGAAACGGTTCCGGTTATCAACCCAACACGGCAAGTGTTGTTCACCCTGAACACAATGCATATTTAGATTACTAGGTTATTTTTTATTGTGACACTGCACTAATTTTGTTAGAATTAAAATATATTCAGGGTTAAAGTTGTGCATTGTTAACCAAACGTACGCTTGGTAACCGGAAGCGAAGACTTTGTTTCTCCATTTGATGGGAGAGTTCTAATCCAGGAAAAGATAACAACACTTTAATGAAAGGGCTATAACCATAAATTCATTTACATTGCAGCTGCAGAGAAAGAAAGAGCAGCTAATGCCAGAGACAGAGCCAGAAATCACGGGATCCTTGTTGGTGTATGTCTGGCAATAGTGTTCCTAATTGTCTTGTTCATTACATGGTGTTATTACAAAAACAAGCCGTTTGGATCAGATGTCCATAGCTATTCAACGTCGACAATCAGAAAACGTAAGTAGCCTTTCAAGGAAATATGTATTACTTTTATATCTAGAAATGCTTCAACGTCGACTTTTAAAACCGTAAAAATTGTAAGTGGACTGGTTTCTTATAAAACAGGTGTCGCCATCAATCGTAACTACTCGAGAATTTACTGGATAAATAACCTCGTACGCATCAGGTGTAGGGATTTTTTATAAAACAGGTGTCGCCATCAATCGTAACTACTCGGGAATTTACTGGATAAATAACCTCGTACGCATCAGGTGTAGGGATTTTTAAGCGCGCCAAATAACGGATTCTAATACCCCAAAGACGGTGAAAAACGAATTTCCGCTCAATGTATACTTATGCCATGACGAACTGCACACAAATGATAAGGATAAAAAGCAGGATATCTGTAACAAATGTCATTGTCAAGTTATGTGAAAATTGGAACTCTTTTATAAATTCATAAAAGGTTTTACAATATACTGTAATGTTTATAACGCAGAACACGTGGCTCAACTAGAACTATATGACCTCGTAAGGCTACTTCCTGCGAACAATTTAAGAAGGATTCCTTCTATGTGCATACGAGGTTATTTTTTAGTGTAGCGGAAATGGCCGAGTAGCTACGATTGGTGTCGCCATCAGATGAAAAATATTTGATATTGTAATAAACAATGCAAGGATATACAGTAAATGCGCAGTAGACAACGTCTCTTCTAAAACATGTTAGAACCAAGCAATGGAACAACGCTTTATGGTTGTTCTCGTCTTGAAGTCACCATGGGGCCTTCAACTATGAAACTCTACAGAAAGTTCAAGACGGCCACTAGCACCGGTTTGAGCGGAATTCGTTACTAATTTTCGAACAAAGTCACACGCATGCTTTTTAGCCTATAGATGGGGATCATCAACAAACATAAAATAAACTGGTGAAGTGCTCTTACAATCACTTTCATCCATTTCCCGACAAAAGCACTAGTGAACAATTATAGACATATTTGTAGAGACTTTGTCTCATGCGCATTTACTCCATATCCTTTTATTCACCATAGACATATAGACAAACACTGGACACTCATTAAGTCGATTGTAAGAAAAATTGGCATATGAAATAGTGAGATTTGGGGAATAACAACAGGTGATCAGAACTAAATATGTAAATTACATGAATTACATAAAATAAATAAAAATAAAATGTCAAAATTTGAAAGTTTGATAACTCTCAAATACATCATAAGTGAAATATAAAGAGAGCATACATCTCTCGTACGGGGAATCTTTTTACGGACTCCACACTGGAGAGACAAATTCCTGCCTTAAATATACAATGAAAGGATAGTGAGTAAATGCACATTAGACTAATTCTCTATAAATACATATTAGAAGCGAGGAATGGAACAACGCTTCTATTGTTTTCCTTCATCTTGAACTCACATGCGGCCTTTGACATAGAGCTTTGCTCATGCCTTGCAGTAAGGTTAAGGCGTCCCGAGATATGTGCGGAATTCATTGCTACTTGTCGGGCATTATTACTGTTAGGGGATTTTAATGTCCAGCAGTGTGTGTATAACATTACCATTTAATATTATATATATATGGGGTTGATTTTCCGAGTGTTACAATTAAATAAATGTCATATTGTCTCAGATGAAAATTGAGAATTTATTGTTACTGTAGGAAGTGACATTCAGTGTCGTTGTCAAGTAAACCTTTGACCCATTGACATAAAATAATCCATCTAAAGTTTCATCTAAAATCTCGATATATATCTAACAAAATACCGAAGTTACTTTAAATTTATTTTCTGCATATGATCTTTTCGACAATTTATGTCTCTTCGGTGCAGCTCATATCAAAACATTTGTTATGACACCTCAGTTTTTATAGGGGTCCACACTGCTAGTGCTTTAGTTTTGTGGCGTTTTTGTTCATTTTTGTTTGTCTGTTTTGTCTTTGTCATGCTGTCTCAGTTCGTGTTGCTGTGAATTGTCGTGATTTTGGATTTATGATTTTAGAATTTTCCCTTTCCTCGTTCATATGTCGTTCTTGCTTCGGTATTCGTTTGCCGATGTATTTGAAGATAACTGATAAAAAAGTTGTAAAATTTGATAGATAAGATCTAAA
>MJUU01042414.1:301720-311950 GCA_002080025.1 Modiolus philippinarum
ATGACATTTCATAAATCAAGTAGTTCTGATGATTGCGATGCAAAACAGCGAAGAGAAAAGAAACAGAAGCATTCTAAAGATGAAGCAACAACTGAAAATGAGGAAACGAAACCAAAGAAAAGAGGTTTTGGATTTCTTAATAAATTAAGAACCAACAGAGCGGAGGAAGTTCCTTTGGTAGAACAAAAAGATGAAAAGGCCAAAGATTCAGGTGACGATAAGATAGAGGAAATAAATGAAATTAAAGAAGACGAAAAGCTTAAAAACCCATCAGATAATGAAACACAAGATACAAAAACAGAAAATGTTGCCGAGGACGATAGTAAAAAAGAATCGGAAGAAAATGTACAAACAAGTGATGTAACAACTGAGAACGCCGAAGAACAACCGAAACTAGAAACACCCTCAGTGACAGTAACTACACCTGGTGACAATGAAACAGGCAGTAAAAATGACAGTAGTGATGATTCGTGATTAAAAAAAAACAAATAAAAATTCACGTAGAGATGTTGTTGTTCAAAGGGTAGGTATGTAGTTCCAGACATAGCCTGGATTTGGTATAGAAATGGCAGTAAATGTAAATAATTATGTATATTGATACCAAGGCATAAGGTTATGACAAACGTTTTTAAAGATGAGATTAAAAAAGTAAACCTTTGCTGATATTTGTAGATGTGGAAAAAAAAGTTTAATAATTTTATGTTTACATATTTGATGTTAAGTAGATGGAAATGTTCTAGAGAGGTAATTTTGTTACATTTTTATCAGTACTAGGAAAGACAATACACCAGTAAATAAATATTTAAATTTGCATGAAACTCAGAAAAATGTCAAACTCTGTGTAAACTGAAATTTGTTTTGAATTAGGATTAGAACCATTCAACACGATCACGTTGAGTGAAAGTAAGAAATGCATGCCCTTAAAGTTTCTGCAAATATAACAAATATATATATATATTGTATTGATAAATACAAAAAGAATAATTCCATTCCTGTTATAGCAATGATGTTCTTTCTATTCCTATTGTATTCAACAATACATACCCATTGGTTCATTCCTCTGGCATTATTGATGAGTGTTGATCCATATGTACCATTTTATAGCTTAAATCCGTGATATGTTTTTGCTGTTTGGTTCATATGTTGTTTGCTATTGGACAATTCCAATAGAATCAGTGACATGTATCATTAGCTGTGATATAAGTTGGTCCATTCCTGCAGCATTGGTGATCTATACTATGGTCAACATCTTATTTTTTTACTGAAACATACCACTGGTCCTGCCAATCACGATGTTTAAATGGTGATAGTTTACGGTAACTGATGCAAACAACTGATTTATTCCTAAATGGATATACTTCATTATCACTGTCTCAACGCCTTGCTTTTAGATTTGTATTTATTTATCTATCTCATCGGTCAGTACCTATTGAATGACAAAAACTATGAGTAGTAGTTTAACATATTCAATGACGTATTTATCATAGGAATATAGGATTAATGTGTAAAGTTATGTCGTTGGTAACTATGTTGTATGTTTTTATAAAAGCAAGTTTTTAACGAAAGTAAAAAATCTAGTCAGTGTCACAATATAGCATTCTGTCCTGTTGATGCCATTAATTTTTTACCAGAATAGGTTTAATGGATTTTATTTTATGACTTGTATATTTTGAACATACTCGTATATTTTGTGACAATTTATTTTAACAGCAGTAGATATAAATATATATATTGACATTTTATTTGCATTAAATATACTTTAATTTCCTAAATTTGCTGTCTTTGTTCCTCTTGAAAACATTGCCATTGTTACGTTAACCATTCGTTGAAAAATATTCAATCAGTAATGACAGAAGTACAAGGAAGCCTAAGATAAGTTTTAGAACCGATTCAATAAATCTGTCCCCACCGTCAGTTTGTTGTGACGTGTATATCTTTTGTCAGTTTCTGTTTTAAAAGAAACACAATGGCATCAAATATGGACGGAAGCAGACAAAATATTGTATACACAATGTAGCAGTTTGTCATCTTTTTACAAAAGAACTGTCAGTCATTGATATTGAAGCAAACAATAAATCAGTCACAACATCACTGCATTTGATTGGCCAAGAAGGTCAGGTAGGGACACATTTATTGAATCGACCCTAAATTCGTTAAAAACAGGTAGCCTTGATATGTTCACATAACCTCCCAAGGAGTGAGCATGAAAAGAGGTAGCCTTGATATGTTCACATGACCTTCGCAAGGAGTGAGCATGAAAAGAGGTAGCCTTGATATGTTCACATGATCTCCCCAAGGGGTGAGCATGAAAAGAGGTAGCCTTGATATGTTCACATGACCTACCCAAGGGGTGAGCATGGTTGTTCTCGGTGACAGGATAAAGCGTCTTCTACGATACACACATCTCCCATCATGTGAGACATAATATGTCCAAAAACACTGTAGCCAAAGATATATAGAATGAGATACCGGATATTGTCTAATGTAAACATATGTAAACATATCAGTCACAGGTTGCGATACTGGTTAACCAACTCGTGATGGCAGCCATTAGTTCTAACGGAATTTCAGATTCCGATATTCTTTCTCGTGTCCTTTAAGGAATAGTTTGTTGTTAGTAATTAACGTCTGCTTATGATGTCATTGCAATTGGGGATGCTCTAGATATGCCGTATGCAGAAGCAGAAGGAATGTCACTACTATGAAAAAGGAAATTCACAATAGGAAATCTGATTCCATCGCGTTTGTTATAAATTCTGTTTTTAAGTCGTCCATCTTTGTTAATTTCGAGAAACAGGTAAAATTGGATTAAACTTGAAAGGATATGGAGTAAATACACATGGGACAATGTATCTACAAATAAAAGGTAAAACAAAACAATGGAACAACGCTTTTGATCTTCATCTTGAAGTCGACCTGAAGCTCAACAATGAACTTTGCTTATACCTCATGGTAAGTTCAAGATGGTACCGGTTTTAGAGAAATTCATTACTAAATGTTGAGTATACCACATTCATGTTTTTGATCACTCGTGGATGTTAACAAACATTACATCAAATGGCAAAGTGTATTACAAACACTGTAATCCGTTGTCCAACAAAAGCACTAATAGAAAGGTCAGAGGGGCTACCTAGCACATATGAAAAAAATTTGAGTGTATCAACATCAGAAATTCCCTAAAGAAAGAGAAATATATATGGAGCATATTGTGTGTATTACATACATATTTATGTCTCCATTCTAACCTTGGACAACGTTTGGTATATGGCTTTCCATATTATTCGATTTTTATGCTGCTGATGAGAGGAAACTCCTTGAAACACATTTACAGCATAACGAAATTTTCTGTTTTTTTAAGCAACTTTTGTATTTTTTGTATTTTGAACCATTAGGTCGATGCCACTGCTGGTGGACCAGAGGTCCCCGAGGGTATTCACCAGCCCAATAGTCAGACTTGTCTGACATGAGAATTTTACCTTGCATGTAACAGAAATTTACTGTTTTTATCAAAATTCTAACCACATATAAATACCGAGGCTTCATTCTGTGTATGGCACTCGGTGGATGTCCTTGCAACTGCATGGGTTTGGCTTCCTATTTTGGTTATGAGTACTTCTTTTTGGACAACGTTTGGATTATGGCTTTTCATATTATTTGATTTTAATGCTGCTGATGAGAGGTAACTCGTTGAAACACTGTACAGCATAACGAAATTTTCTGTTTTTTATGTAACTTTGGTATTTTTGTACTTGGAAATTTACAACTACACCTTTGTCTTTTTCTTTATCTGTGTATCGTAGCTTTGCATTGCATAACTCAAAGACAATATTATCGTGTCTGTGTTAACCATTTGTTTATACTTTGCATTTGTCTGGGTGGAAACGAAGAAGCCATTTTTTCGCCCATGTCCCTAGTTATTGTATTTCTTGTAGTAATTGTTCCATATCATCTGTTGAGTATACTTCCAAACACTTTCTATCATCTGCAAACGTATAACAGTCTGACCTTAGTGTATCTGTTAAGTCGTTTATATAGGTTATACAAGAATATAGAATAAAGACTAGGACACCTCCTTTCTGGGTTTGCCACTCGTTACTCATTTCCAGTCAAAGTAACCCTTCAAAAGACGAACTCGTTGCATCTTGCCGTATAAAAATGACCATCCAATTTACTTTGTTGTTTGAAATAACTAACTACAGAAGTCACTGTGAATTTAATCTGCATATGCGCATTTTGACAACTTATGTCTCTTCGGTGCAGATAAAATCTAAACGTTTGGAAGTCCATAAACTCAAAGATGTTTTAAAACTGTTAGAGAACAGATAACCAATATGATCTAAATGTAAAACCAAAATCAGCTAAGGACAGAGCTTTTCATGAAGGAGATACTCCTTAGTTTCAACAAAATTTACAAAAATTTAGATATTGTAAGGTTCCAATAAGAATCGGCTTTCGGGTCAACATCGAAGTACTGACTACTGGGCTGGTGAATACCTTGTGGACTAACAGTCACCAGCAGTGGCATCGACCCAGTGGTAAGAAATAACTAAATACCGAAGTTACTGTGAATTTAATTTTTGTATCCGTATCTGTTTTATTTTGTATAAAAATTCAAACTGTGTGACTTGATCAAAAGCTTTCACAAAGTTGAGGTATACACAGCCAACGCTACCCTCATTACATAATATTTCTATCAATTTCTCTAGTACATACAGCCATTTCATAGTTTTATAGTATAGTTGAAGACCTCCAGCTGGTGAAACCAAATTATTTTCGGCTGAAATGTTTGTATTCATGTGATTTACCAGGTTATCCTGGACGACTGTTTCCTGTTGTTTACATAGGATGCATGTAAGCCTTATGGGGCGGTAATTTGAAGCCGACTTCCTATCGTCTTTCTTAATACCGTATATATTGCGGTGACATACCCTTATCGCCGTTCATTTAGTATGCCCATGTTTCAATTAAAGTGTAACTGGCTCACTTAGTTCATTGATAGATCATGTAAAAACCTTGGATGCAGCTATCTGGTCCAGGTAATTCACTGATGTTTTATACACAGTTTCCCTATTTTTCTTCCTATGTAACCACTTTATTCATTTTAATGATCGTGTAAATATCACTGAGCTTTTTGGTGATTTTCAGTTCTTGGTGTAATAAAGACGCAAATAGAAATTCAGACAATTTATTAGTTTCCCCTCATTATTTCTTGATAATGTTTACCACCATAATCATTTTTCCTTTCTTTAGAGATGCTTGTTGTAATTTTAGTTCGTGATTGTATGTATATATTTTCTGAATTTTTTTTTTAGATTTGACTTGTCTTTGTAATTTCTTTTTCTTTGTTTCTTACTGCCATGCGTTTTAGGTAATTTGACTTGGATTCTACATTTTCAGTAATTTTTATAGGGCCACCATCTCTAGTCTCCATCATAAATCTTTTCCAGCATGTTTTTTTTAAGTTTTATTTCAGCCTTTTTCTTTCAGTTTTTTTGGTTTTCGTTTTGGTTTATTCTGTACATCATCAAGCATATCTGTAAATATCTTTCAAATTTCATTGACTTCGTCATTTCCTAGCTTAATCGAAATCAACTGTAGATAACTGACGACTCATTTCTTTTAAATATGCTTGATCATTTAAGTAATTAATTGAGGTTGTGTCTTTCTGTTGGCCTTCACAGTAAAATATATGCCGTGTGAATGAGTGATCATTGACTTGCCTTGGCTTACGTAATCAAGATCAGAGATCATAAACCCCTCCTTTGTTAGTATTAAGTCCAGCATATGAGGTTTGTGACCAGTTCTCGCTTTTGTCGGTTTGGTTAATTGTAAAAAATAAAGTTATCTCTTGGTTTTTCAATAAATTTGGAATCTATTTGTGTTGGGTGCTCAATATGTAATAGAATAGAAGTTCCAATACATCGGCAAACGAATACCGAAGCAAGAAAAGGAAAGGGGAAATTCCAAATGACAAAATATTACATACTAGTATGCATTGTTCCAGCGGAACAAATTTTATAAAATTTGTTTCTAACGGAAAAAAATGTTATGTAATATTTGTTCCAAAAGGAAGAACTATTGTGAAATGTTTATAATATTTGTTCCAATGAAACTTTTGTCAGGTGGAACAAATATATGTTTACAAATGTGTCCCAATTATACTTTTTCAAATTTAAATTCTTAATCATGACATGGCTGTAATTTGCCTTGTTCACTTCTTGTTGTTATATTTAAGTAGACTTTCAATGTTAACCACTGCAGATTCTGTAAAATAACAAAATACAGAAGTAAATGTAGAAAAACAGCCTATTACCAGCTTATCACCACTTACTAGTTGAATACTAATCTATACTGACTCTTCAAAGTCACTATTGAATTCCAATGAATTTGCTTGAATTGATTTTTCAACATACATTGCTACACCTCTTCTCGTTCTGTTTTTGGAAATAGTACCAAACAGTTCATATCCCCATTTAATCCTATCTCAGAAGCTGGGACATTATATCTAAAGTCTTTTGGTCTTACTTGAGTAATGCTACCATAAGTGGATTGTTGTTCTTAGTGTATGGCCTTAATTTATATTACAATGTTCAGTTGTATGCATTCTTTTGATATATCTGTTCCATGGAGGACCCTTTTCTCTGTACCTGTATTTTCCCTGTGATTTGCTGCCTTCTTTTTGGGGTCATATCATGATCTATAGAGATTTTATCTAAAGAACCTTCAATATCTTTTACGTTTATGAAGATACAAAAACGGTTCCTCTTTCAGTTTTTCGTAACTAAATGTCACAAATAATGGACTACTTGTTTTGGGTTAAGTTGACTCTTTGTCATAATTATGTACATACCTTTCATTGTCCTCAATTGTTTTATCACTAAGTCTTGTCACTCTAGTGATGTTATCATTAATTGTCAAATTAATTGATTTACAAATTTTTTTTGAACTGTTTGAATATCTTCTGTGACGCTTTCTGCTTTTATGTTCTTGTTTGGTTTCTGTACATGCAACAATGTAACATTTCTTCTCTTCATTCATTTCTTTTTATAATAGTTCACTCATTTCTGGTATAATATCCATTTTCTTAGGTGTTTTATTAGTTTCGTTTCCGTTTTCATGATTTTTTAAAAACTTTTCCAGCTACATAACCTATTTTCAAATTGCTCTAAGAATGATTTACATTTTTCTTATATTCACGTTTTTCTGTACTGTGTCATTGCAAAATTCGGCAAACCCATTTTTATGTCTTGTGTAGTGGATATTTGACTATATGATTTGGTTTGCATATGTAGGCACTGTATTCAAAAATGTTTTAAGCAGTAATCACATTGCATAACTCTGTTATTTTTTTTCTTAACGTATCTAACACATTTCACACTGCCATACTTCTTCAGAGCTTATGAATTTTTCTGATTTTCTTCCTATGTTTTGCAATCTTTAAGTTACTTGCATTACGCCTTCCGACTGATTAGTACCTTGCTAGTCGCCATCCTTGTCAGTATTACTGAAGACGTCTAACTGCAGGTTTTGAATCTTTTCACTAACTTTTATTTCATTTCAAAATTATCAATTTATCTAACATGAACAGCAATATTCCAATTCTCTTGCTTACGAAGTGCATGTTTCACAAATAATTCGTTATGCGACAGCTAGCACTAGTTATACAGATTTTCTCATTAAACAAAGTTATCTTTGCGACCGCCTTATTAATCAAGGCTTTGAAAAATTCCGTCTCATGCTGACATTAAAAAGTTCTTCAATAAATATCAGTCCCTTGTGGAAAAATTTTAAATTTCGATCACAACTGAGATTCTAGACCCTTTTTTACTTAATACTGAGGTTGTCATTTCTTTCTTTTTTACTGTCTACGACCCTACAATAGCAATTGCTGTCGAGTTGCTATCGGAAACTTTCGCAATGGAAGGGAAGGTGAGCCATAAAACCGGTTTAACCCATCATTTCTTTGAAATGCCAGTTCCAAGTCGGGACTATTGCAGTCTACAATTTTTCGGTGAATTTCAACCTGTTTTGTCCTTTTGCCTCTTGGACTTTGGCTCTTCATAATTCTGTTCAGTAATTTTGTTTTTACCACCATTTGACATACAAACTGCGTTAAGGCTTCAAGGAATATATATGACTTAGTTTTCTAGATTTCAACCTAAACGGTGATCATTAAATTGAAAATTTAACGTACTTTTTTTACCTGAAAAAAACAACTTCTCCAAAACGGAACCCAGTTTGTGAAATTTAGTTGCTAATGTCTTTCTAATGTCTGTTCATTAATAATTTTTTACAATGGTCTCTTTTTCCCGCATTGGTGACAGTTTCGAGTAATAGTGGTAATGCTGAATCATAAATACTAAATGTAATTTTGTAAGTTTCTATCATGTCGCCTCGCTTTCTTCGATATGCCAACGTCGGCAATTTCAACTTTTCAATTTTTGTATGTTAAAGTCCTGGAATCACTTTTGTCGCTCGTCGTTGAACATAGTTCTTGCATATCCTTCTACATGTTGTCGTTGTCCTCTGTCGATTTGATCTCTCAAGAAAATTGAGTGTTATCGACAAACATGTAACATTCAGATTTAAGATATCCGACGTATCGTCTATAAAGACTACAAAATCCATTGGTCCTAATACACTTCCCTATGGTATCCCGCTCGTTACTGGGGTCCATTCTGAAAATATATTCATGACTCAAACACTTCTTTGCGGTCTGATAAAAATGACTCGATCTATTCAATTAAGGAATTCGATATGCCATAGCACTTAAACTTGTATAATAATCGAGTATATGGAAACTTATCGCATGCTTTCATAAAATCGAGATAGGATAGACACAGTCATAGCTTCCACTGAGTCAAGTATTTTGGTCCACTACTGAAAAACGTATAATTGCAGACTAGTGGAACGGTCAAATATAAAGCCAAATTGTCTTAATTGCATAGTTTTAATGTTTTAAATCAATGTTTGTTTTCCTTTTCTGTCACTAATATAACGTATTTAGATAAAGCATCTTTCTTTAGATTTTAGCAATTGATCATTCACATCTTTAAGTAAAAATCTACATCTGAAGAAGACATTTCATGTTTCATTCGTACAAACTGTTATATCATAATTTTTTTAATTCTCTCTGTATTGTCCTTTTGAATACATCAATAAAATTTGAAGTTTATCAATGAGTGCTTACTTTTGCCAATAGGACTAAAATGTTCTATATCAGTTCCTCGATTGTCAATATAAGTCCAAAATATTCGGTTCTAGATCACGCCTGGCTCTCGATGCTGCTAGAGATAACAATCTCTCACCTTTTCAATAAATTTTCAGTCTTTATGTGAATCATAAGTTATTTATGAAAGGATATGGAGTAAATGAACATGAGACCATAACACATATGTTAACTCCAACTGCAATAGTTTTAATGAGCTGCCTGGCCCTTTCGGAAATTAATTCCTCATCAGCAGCACTAGATAATTTACTCCATTTTTTCCTGCTTATTTCCTCAAAGTTAAAATCATCCATAACAAGGGCATGACTGTATTTCGCTTCGGTGAATTTCAACCCGTTTTGTCCTTTTGCCTCTTGGACTTTGGCCTTAATAATTCTGTTCAGTAATTTTGTTTTTACCCCCATTTGACATACAAACTGCGTGAAGGCTTCAAGGAATATATATGACTTAGGTTTCTAGATTTCAACCTAAACGGTGCGCTTTTAATTGAAAATTAATCGTACTTTTTTTAACTGAAAAAAACGACAACTTCTCCAAAACGTAACCAATTCCTTGATAATACTCTGTATTTTACTTACACGTACTAACAGATCCTCCTCTGAACGCTCACAGGCAGCCATTATGTTCAGCTTCTCATATTCATAAATTTCGTAGTTCACATTACTTTCGTACTTATAGTATAAATCTTGGTCTTTTCAAAAATCGTCAAGCGTGTCTTCAAATTTTCTGACGGATTTGCATTAATTACGTTTGCTGGTAGGTTGTTTCAGATGTTAATAACTCAGTTTGTGAAATTTAGTTGCTAATGTCTTCCTAATGTCTGTTCATTAATAATGTTTTACAATGGTCTCTTGTTCTCGCATTGGTGACAGTTTCAAGTAATAGTGGTAACGCTGAATCATAAGCACTAAATGTAATTTTGTAAGTTTCTATCATGTCGCCTCGCTTTTTTCGATATGCTAACGTCGGCAATTTCAACTTTTCAATTTTTGTATGTTAAA
>MJUU01042415.1:9692-20867 GCA_002080025.1 Modiolus philippinarum
GTTTTAAACAAAATTTGGTAAAATTTATATATTGCAAATTTAAATAATATCGGTTTTCGGGTCAGCACCGAAGTACTGACTACTGGGTTGGTGAATACCCTCGGGGACTAACAAAAAAATGAGGAGTACAAAAATTTCCGCAAATAAATCGAATTGCCAATTATTCCGAATGATTCAATCTCTCTCCGTATCCCATTTTCCCCTCAATTACTGCGAGTGGTCATATTACGCCAGGATTTTTCGATTTATTCACAACCGTTTGTGATGGAAAAAGGGAGCATTCCCCGAGTGTTAACTCAAGTCCATAGAAAACTAAAATTAACTACGATAAGGTAAACTCTTTTCTTTCGCAATTAAGCTTTAAAACACCCAAAAGGTTTTAAGATGAGCAACGACAGCTTGTCTACTATATACTCATTGTATCTGCAGCTTCTTATCTCATTTAACTGTTCTCGATAGAGCTAAAATATTGTTGAAAGTGGTATTCAACAATAAAGAACTTATCAATCATTGTCATGCTTATTAAGCTTTGCATCTTTTATTGGATTCGTGCATAACATATTTAACATAATAAAATAAATTTTGATTTTCTTGTCTCCACTTTTTCGATTTCCAGAGCTCATTGGTACATTTATCAATTACGCTCTATTTACAAAATAGATCTTCACATTTATAGCATGTGTTTCGAAATCGTCAAGTGGAGTAAATGGAAGATTTAGCATATTTTAAGAAAAAATATTATAGCTCTTCATCCTCAACTTCAGCTGCTAACGATGATATAGTCCGAGGTTTATCATCCTCGTCATCCAGATCATCAGATGTTACATTCAAAGTGTCAAGAACACTGAAATCAACTTCACTATCACTGTCATCCATTGAATCAAACCACAAGTTGAATCTATCAATATTGAAATATAGATCCAGTGCTTTTACTCCTGAAATATAAACATTCTTCCGTAAATATAAGTTTGAAGAGACTTACTTAAGATAAGCTCGCATTTAACACTGGTAAATGACCAATTATAAGTTTATATTTCATTAACTCAAACCTCTATCATTTTAAATTTAGCTCGCCGGGACGAATGTTCGGAGAGCTATTGTCATACCCCCGGTTTCGGCGTCGTCACCTTTAGTGCAAAGGATCTTGATATTTGGTATGTGACTTCCTTGTGATGAAAGCTTTCTTGTGTTACCATACTTATAGACATTTTGACATTGACCTTGCCCCTAGAGCAATTTTTAAAAAACTTTAACCTTGCCTCTGGAAGGTAGGGTTTTAGTGGTAGAGCGTTCATATTTGGTATGTAACGACCTTATGATGAGAGCTTTCTAGTGCAATCATATTTGTAAAAAAAATTGACCTTGACCTTGCCCTGAGGGCGCTTTTTAAAAAATTTAAACCTGGCCTCTAGAAGGTAGGCTTTTAGTGGAAGGGTGGTCATATTTGGTATGTTACTTCTTTACAACGAGAGCTTTCCAGTCATACATTTTGACCTTGACATTGCCCTGAGGGCTATTTTTGAAAAAGTATGACTTTGCTTCTAGAAGGTAGACATTTAGTCATGGGACGTTCATATTTGGTATGCGACTTTGTTATGATGATAGCATTCTGGCGGCACCATATTATTAGACATTTTGACTTTGACTTTGCTCTGAGGACAATTTAAAAAAAATCTTTTAACCTTGCTACAAGATGTTAGTTGTTTAGTGGGGTGTTTCTATTTAGCATGTGACTTCAGTATGAAGAGAACTTTCTGGCAGTACCATAGTTGTAGACATTTTAACCTTGACATTGCTCTGATGGCAATTTACAAAAAAAAACAAAACAAAACAACTTGAACCCTGCTAGGGAGTTCCTATTTGGCATGTGACTTCCTTATATCACATTTAAACATTTTAAAACATTACAATAACAATAATGTATTATTTCAAATTTATTGTACATTGAGGTCACTCTAATCCCCGGCGAGCTATGTTGTCTTCTGACAACTTTTGTTTATGCTTTGCACTATAGGCACTGTTTTGAAAATCTCTGATGTTGATGTAAGTTTTCAAGGTCGTTCATGCACTTTTGTCCTATAATTTCTATTCATTTACTCTTTTCATGATAGACAATCCCATATTTTACGAAAGGATTGCGTTTTACTATTTTTCATAAAAAGGTCGTCAGAAGTTAGATAAAGGTCAGAAATTACCTCCAGTTAAAATAATTGAATTTTTGTTTTCAATTAGTTTCCATATTTTTTCGTATTTTGGCTTAGTTTTTTTGCTCTTAAATTTCAAGGTTGATCGACGGATTTAGTTAGTCATTAGTTTAATAGGATCTTGCATAAGTTCAGATAAAAGATCGGGATATCTTTCACAAGTATAAGAAATTTCGTCTTTTCTCTAGTGGAGCGTAGCGAAACGAGGGGAAAAGATGTAGAATTTCTTACACGATCTTATGCAAGATACTATTTCTTCCGTACAAAGCGAAAAGAAACGTCTGGAAACCTTTACTGTTTGAACAACTTTGTCGCCATTTGAGTATTCTTTACATTGTGATGTCAGGTAATTTATAACGTTAAGTCATGGTTACGATTGTTGTATCACAAAAATCAACACGTCTGGTTTGTCATTTACGGGTGTGAGATGAGGTCTCGTCCATCAATCTAACATGGATCATCTCCCACTGTAAATCACCATTTACGTAAGAAGAAAAAAATCTGACCACTTTGATAGAGCTCAGTTGCCGACAAATAGGCTACTTAAGGTGTGTTACCCGTAACTTGTAGTAATCACTACTGTACAGAAGTTGTTCGGTCGACATCACTATCTTGTGGACCGCTTTTGGATATCTGTTTCCCAGATGACAACAGATCTTTCTCTTTGATGCTAAAGTTTGTTTTTCCTCTATCGGATTTGACTTTATTACCGGAGTTGATGTGTTCAACACGGCGGGTATAAGAAGCAGGAGATGTTTACTCTACCGGTACATCTGATCTCACCCATGGTTTTTTATTGGGTCAGTGTTGTTCATTTTTTTTTATAAGTGTGTGTCATCATTTTTCTTGTCTCTGCCGTGCTAATGTTATGAAAAAGAAAGGAAATGGGGTAAATATCAAGGAGACAACATCCCATCTCCAGGTTAAAACTTCCCAAAACAAAGCATCTAGGGTTTTCCCAAAGTTGCCATTGTCCTTGGATTGTTCGTATTAGACTGACGGTTCGGTGAATCTCACTTACTTCATGAAAACGTAAATTTTTGTATACATTGTGCAGGTGATTACAAAGTGTGAAATTCCGGTTATAGCTGTGGTAAATTTCAGAGACAAATAAAGTTTTAAGATTATTGCAAACAATAAATTTTAGCAACTCTTTGTTACCAAACTTAATTTCGAACACTTAAGAATTAAAAAAAAATATGATTCCAACTTTGGTATATTTCCCGAAATCTCAACAAGAAGCAATTTTTCGAGATTCTTATTAGTAACCATATTTTTGAATGGACTCAAAGTAAGCAAACTTTTTAAATAATTTGTAACTGAATTTAAAAAAAAAAGGAATCGGTAAATTTCTAAAACTCAATAAGAAGAGTAATCCTTTTTAATACAGTTCAGTGAATCAAGTCTTTTTTTAATATTGGATTAAAATACTAGTACTTGATTCCAATTTTTGTAAACTTCCTGAAACTCTTAATGAAAAATGTTTATTTAGAATTCTGTAAAAACCAAAATTGTTCTAAAAATCCTTGCAATCTATTTCTATATTTTCATATAGTCGATAAGTGCGTACTATCTATTCTAGAGTATATAATTGTTTTTGGGTCCAGATCACAATGTCATTGCGTAGGAAATAGTTCAGTATTTGGTGACTTTTTATCAGTTTAACTCACCCTAGATCAATTATCTGATTACACATAATTTAAGAGGTGTATTTTTACTAATGATCTGAAGCGATTTGTTCATGTTTTGATAGTTAATACTACAAATATTCATACACCACCGTTTCCTCAGTATCAGGGAGACATATTATTGATTGTCTATTGATCGTTATGTAGTAGAGTTAATTTTCTTTAAATCCTGTGTTTTTAAAATCGACCAATGATTATCATATTTATGATTACATCATATTTATTTTCATACTTGATCTAATTAAAACGTATAAATTTACATTAAATAGAATAATATATAGATATGATGGTCTTAAAATTCTGAATTTTGTTAATTTAAATTTCTATTATTAGAATTTCCATGGAAATATTTATTTTTGTATATATTATATGTTTTAATTAGACGAATTACGATTAGCTCTATAGTACGTAATAACTTAAAAACTAACGTTTGAAATGGTCTTTAAAAGTACACATTGCAGTACCTCACTAAATTATATATTTGAAGCACGATGCACAAGGAAAACTCTAGTTTATCAAAAAAGGGGCTTTTATTCCTGTCTACATCTTGATGTTAGTTAACTTATTTCATTATGGATATACATCGTATATCAATTAATTTTAGAAATAAAAGATATGGCCATGTCTTTTCTTTTAAAATCCTTAATCGTTCCGTATAGTATTAGTTCACTTTGATTTGAATAAAAATGTGTAATGTTTAAAAAGACATATTATTATTATTTATAATAATAATTAGAATTGTGAAAAAAAAACAAATAAACAACAGCAAACAAAACTGAAATAGAAAAAACCACTATGCTCACAAATATCTGTCAAATTAGTAATTGTATTTATTTACATGTTGCAGAGACAAAGAGTTAAACCGTTATAAAATTCGGTAATAACACGCGTGTGCGAGACTTCCCTTGAGGTAAGTCGATTTTTAATTCCCAATACCTGTTTACATTCGTGATATTAACAATTTCTAGTAGTTTGCTAATCTCTGTATGTCTCTAGATATTGATAGGCATTTAATTCAATTAAAATCAAATAAAAACCGAACTGTGTATTATCTAGTACATGTGCAGTTTTGAAACCCCCCCCCCCCAATTTTCCAAATTGCTAAGAAACAGAAAGGGCTAATGGTGATCCTAAGAGCTTACGACAAGAAGAATCCAAAGAAACGAACCCTATGAAAATGAAATAAAAAAATCATAAACATAAACGCATCTTTTTGTTTTGTTTTGATTTTGTTTGTTTGAAAATGATCCTTGTCAAAATTGTACAGGTATTACAAGTATGTGAACAATCGAGTATCCCTGGATATGGGTTTACCCATATCTTATCTTGTTTAATCTTAATAATACATATACGATTGTATGGGTGGGGGGGAGGGGGTGGGGGCAAATATTATAATAACATATAACTAAGCAGGCGAGACACCAGGTTATTAGGAACTTTTACGATTCTTAAAATTTTTCAATACCTTGCTCTTTGGCATTGTCAACTACATCAACTTTAACCATATCTGAGTGAACTAAGCGCTGGATCGATCTAATCACCTGAAATATAATAAATGAAGTTTTGATAGTGCAGCTGCAAAAATTAAAAAACAAATTACTCAAATTTTACATGTTTAATGTAATAACCATACTTTAAACCATAAAGCAGGTCTATTACCAAAAACATACTTTCTCACTCCAAAATTCTATTTTTTAAGATCAGTTAATTAAAGAACAACACAGTGAACAAAAGATAAAATTAATCGTAACTAAAACAAAAAAAAATCTCATTGCGGTCTAATAGGCCCTATCAAGTTGATTTGTATATTCTCATCCACCTGTAAAAAAAATCTGGGGAGGGTGAGAGGATTTTATTTAATTTTTTATTTTACCGATTTTCTCTAAAATTGATAGGAATGTAAAGAAAATCTCTGAATAATTGAAAATGAAAAATGAATTGAACTTAGAAAAATGGGGCGGTTGGGGATGAGAATCTATTAATCAATTTGATGTGGCATTCTCAGTTTTTAACGTAAGTTGTCGACAATCTTGGAAATAGTGACCATTTTGAAAGTTTTATACACACAGCTTAAGATGATGAGTCAACTTTGTACAAAGTTTGACATCATTCCATTCAGCTATTTCAAAATAATCGCTCTGAAAAAAATTATTGGAAGAAGAAGAAGAAACATAAAATAGCAACATGTCGCCCAACTTCGTCATGGGTGATATTATTTTTTTGAAGACAAAAATCCTGCAGCACCCAACTCCAAGAACTTTTGTTCTGGAAGTACCTACCAATTGTTAAGGTCAATAGACGAAGTGTGTTAAACAATATATAAAATCTTAAAAATTGGCAATTCAACTGTTTTTTTATCTGAATTGTTGCAATGATAAATGTGGCATCCAACATTTTTTCTTACATTTTACTTCTGTATTCGCATTCCCATGAAATTTAAAATGAATAAAACACCGACCAAAATGCATATTTTACAACTTAAAATCCGTACGAAAACAAGAATGATCCAAGTATAAATGTAACAAAGGGGATAACAGAAAACATCAACAATGGCTGAAAATAACAGTCCCTGCCACAATCTGCCAGGGAACTGCACAGGAAAACCCAAACAAGACAAAGGACAAACGTAAACAACGAAAGGAACTCGGGACAGCCAGACTTGGTACCGACACTAGCAAAAGACAGTGGTAGGGTTAAACCGGTTTAGGTTACCCAAACCTCCCCTTTTTCTGTCGCGTTTCCCTATAGTATAACAAACATAATAATAAAACCCAATGCAGGTAGACTACTAACTCCATGACCACAATCTTGAAAGGAGAGAAAATGAAAAATGAAAGATGGGTCAAGGGGTGCTCGCCGCTAAACTGCCGGCTAGCTCAAGGAGCCTAGTCTGCTGATAAAGCACTGTCGCATTACGGAAGAAAAATCAAACTCCAGACTTACCGAAGGGTTTGGTAAAAATCATCATATATTTCAGTAGACATCGGAAGTATCAGTGAGAGGCCAATATGCGTGTAAAATTTTCAGGTCACTAGATCTCAAAGTTAATTTTACGGATGCAAGCAGAGTATCTTGTCGATATCCCCTATTACCTATAGAATGTAGGTTACGTCCCAGCTTTTCTGGATCTGGCATTTTTTAATAACATTTTCGTAAAAACAAGGATTTTAAATGCCCATAGTAATGAGCTGTTTGAGAGTAACGCCATATTCAGATATTAAATGTTCATATCTATAATAAAACTTCTTAAAAGTATTCAACAACTTATGAAATCTGTAACCCTGTTGTAAAAGTTTGGCTCTGATAGTAAGGTTACGTTCATTAAAGAGTAGAACAATCGCGTGCGAATCGTACAAGTTGAGAAACATACACCCCTAGAGGAATGTCGCCGTCAAGGAAAGGGAAATTGGTAATATTGAAATCAAAATCATCCCTGTTATCATATATTTTAGTTTTTATTTTACCGGAGACAATAATGATGGTTAGATCCAGAGAAGGACAGTATTTAGAGACAATAATGATGGTTAGATCCAGAGAAGGACAGTATTAAGAGTCATTGTTTAACTTAGCTTTATTTAATTTCAGATCTTCTGGGTAAATGATGTCTACATAATCTAGAAACTGGGGATTGTCAATAGTAAGGATACCTGCTGTTATCATTGAAAACAGTACAAGTTATAATTTCAAGATGAACATGACAAAATTAGAATTGTACAAATGTAATTACAACGGGCAATATATAGAACGAAATATTTTAAAGGGTGAACTATGACTAAGAAAATTGTTCTTTTTGTCCTCCTTAATTTATTTCATTCATATTCAGAAAAAGGCTTGAAACCCAATCTTTATGTTTAATGTACAGGCCATTTTAAAAAAAATTTCTACTAAACACCAAAACGTCCTTTTCCCAAATATGTTAATTTGAATTATTTGATTTTTTTCTGATCAAGTTATTTTAGAAACATGTAATGTGACTCATTTTTGGTTTTTACAGACTTTAATTGAGTTGCATTTGATCTTGAAATGTGGTTATTTATACAAAAAAAAATCAATTTATTTTCAACATGATAAAACATTATTTAATATGCAATGAAACAAATATGATGAAAAACATGACATTGTTCATTTATCGCATAATTTGCTGTGCAACTGGGTAGAGCAAGGAATTATCAATTAGTGGCAAGAACATTGTATGGTATTAATATGTCCACAGCAATTGCATACTGTGGATGTTAAACATGCAGTATTCATTCAATGACAGTCATTCACTTCATTAAATATATCACAATTTTGGACGAGATGCTGGGTCTAAAATTCATAACACCAAACTCATCAAAGCCGTTAGAGACCAGTCTCTAAACTGTATCGGGTGGTTTTGGACAGTCTAACTTTGGCCCCTACCGATGACTTGATGTTATTGTCGTCAAAATTTACGCATAACAATTCTGCATTCCAGGAATTTTTGGGAATCGGTGGGTTCGGCAAAATTATATTGAATGATTTCCATGTCATAATGAAAATAAAATGCAATTTTGATTTAAAAAAGATCATAAAAAATTTTCCAGGCCTTTACAGACCTTAAAACTATTTTACAGTACTTGATTTTAATCATAATTTGTTTTCAATTTCTTTTCAAGTTGATTAAGAGCCGATTTCCACCATTGGAGAACTTTGTCCTTTAATTTGTTACTTTATCATTTGCTTTGGTTTAAGTCAGTAAGATCCACAATCCTCTGCGTGCAGATCAGTATAACCTAATTTCTCCTAGCTGAAATTGAATTCCAATTTGTCGTTGAGTAAATCCACTTTAAATAACGAAATACCGAAGTTACTGTTAATTTAGTTTCTGCATATGTACTTTCGACAATTTATGTTTCATCAGTGCAGATAAAATAAAAACATTATATATGAATGATAATTCTAATGAGTCCCAGTAGTAATGAGAATTTATACTTCAATGATACTGGATTCCCATTTGTACTGTAACACTGGATTCCCATTTGTACTGTAATACTCATATATTGAACTACATCTAACCTCTTTTCCCTGGCGACCTTCGTTAACATTTTTGCAGACAATATGTATCTTTGATTCTCCAGGGCATATTTTACTTATTTGACTACCAAGTCTTTTCCAAAACCTGCAAAAATGTAATCTTTTAGAATAAATATGAATTGCCTTAGTTGAGATCTTAAGGTGGCGAAAAACATCAAAATAGAAACTACACATGTTAGAAATACATTTTTCTTGCTTATGGTATTCGTTTTCCAATGTATATATGCAACAGTATGAAAAAGTTAATATTGGTGATATTATTGAACTGTAGGAATTGTTTAGTGAATAACAAAGAAGATCACTTTAAAATGCATAAAATAAACAGTCTACAATATTTTATCAACTTCCAATTATATTTCCATGTATTTCAAGGCACATTTAGAAGAGAGAGAACCGTTTTTCTCTAATTTCTGTCCTGTTTTCACGTTTCCTGAGCGGTTGGAGAAATATGTTTCTCCTCTCTAGAGAGAATGTTGTTCTCGGCAAGTGATTGGATGGAATTCAATTATGACGTCAAATATGTTTGCCGTTTTCCGACTTTACCATTGTGACGTCATGAAAAAAGGCGACCATGCCTGATGACGTCACTTCCAAAGGACACATTTTTTTCGGATTATCAGAAAAGGGGGGGGTGTTAAAAATCTCCTTGAAATCATTAGAGAAATAAAATCCACAACCGTATCTCGTGAGAAACGACATTTCTAATCTCGATAGTTAAATTTTCAAATATTTTAAACGCTCGGCAAGCCTCGCGTTTAAAATATTTGAAAATTTAACTATCTCTAGTGTAGAAATGTCGTTTCTCACTCGATGCGATTGAGGATTCTATATTTCTCCCAAAGATTAAAGTCTTATATAACAAAAACTCTAACATAGATTTTCAAAATATTTCTCTTATGTTGTAATAAAAGCAAAAATTTTCAAGACAAAAGGCTAGAATTTTCATTCTTATTACAAATTTTCTGAGATTCATACATACATTCAGGCAAAAACGGGACTTTCGAATCGTGTTCAATCCGATAAAACATCAATTTTTATATGTAAAATCAATACATCAATACATTAGAGTAAATCACTAATAAATGAACACTGTTGAGCTAAGGGTGATTTATATCTAATCGATTTGTGGCGCTCCGTGTTAATTTTTTTCGTCAATTAAAATATAAAATAATTTCTAAAAACTTCAAAACATCTTGAATTTCTCCGGAGTTACCAATTGCAACATATTGCTTTTGGCATGCAGAACCTAAAAGTGAACTGTCTATATTTTTAATTTCCGAAGTATAGGGCAAAAGAATATCTTACTTTTTTACCTAATGACATTTTCGTTAGATTCTAAATATTGACTTAATTTTCGAACGTCTTGGTATCATTTGTTGTGATAAAAATTTGCATGTTCTATCTTGATTTTTAGCTCACCTGGCTATGCCAGGGTGAGCTTTTGCCATCACTTGGCGTCCGTCGTCTGTCGTCCGTCCGTCGTCCGTCCGTCGTAAACTTTTCTTCAAAAATCTTCTCCTCTGAAACCACTGGGCCAATTTACTCCAAACTTAGCCTGGGTCATCAACAGGGTATGTAGTTTGAAAAATGTGTTCGGTTAGTCCGAGGACCAAACGACATGGCCGCTGTTACTGAAAATAGAACCTAGGGGTAAATTGCTGTTTTTGGCAAATAACTTCAAAACCGTTGCAGATATAAAAAATCTGACACGTGGTAGAATTATTCAGAATGACGAGATCTATCTGCCCTGCAATTTTGAAGAAAATCGGAAAAACCGTCCTGGAGTTATAGCCCTTTTCCGTAAAATTTTTAAAATTTATGCATTTTTTATTTTTTATTTCAAAAAGTGTAACAGATAGAGGTCAAGTGTGAATTGAAAAAATGTTCAGCATATCAAGATCTACCCACCCTGAAATTTTGAAGAAAATCCATAAACCCTTGTAGGAGTTATTGCCCTTTTTTCACCGAATTTTTAAAATTTTCTTATTTTTCATCTTTTATTTCCAAAAATATAGAAGATGAAGGTTAAGTGTAAATTGATGAAATGTTTGCAATGCTGTGGCGACTTCAAAACTGATGTTGAAATTGTTCCTATACCGCCGTTTTCAAAATGGCCGCCAAAAAAGGCGGGAAAATTCAACATTGTCCGATTTCAATGAAATTTGGTTTCCAAATAGATATTGATGTTGCGACTTCAAAACCGGTGTTGAAAATTGTTTGTTGACCGC
>MJUU01042415.1:54930-66751 GCA_002080025.1 Modiolus philippinarum
GGATTATGTTCCTATTGATAAAATACAGGTCAAGTTAAATTTTGACTTTGATCGGATTTTGCGTTCCAGAGTTATTGCCCTTGATTTCGACAAAATCTGTAAATTTTTTGGTTTCCGGATGATAACTTGAGTTTGCTTAAAAGGAAAGTGTTAATATTTTTAGATTATGTTTCTATTCATAAAATACAGGTGAAGTTTGATTTTGATTGTGATCGGATTTTGCGTTCCAGAGTTATTGCCCTTGGTTTAGGCATAATCTGTAAATTTTATGGTTTCCGGATGATAGCTTAAGTTTGCTTTGAAGAAAAGTTTTAATATTTTGGGATTCTGTTTCTATTCATAAAATACAGATCAAGTTCGATTCTGACTGTGATCAGATTTTGCGTTCCAGAGTTATTGCCCTTGATTTAGGCAAAATTCTGTTTATTTTATGGTTTCCGGGTAATAACTCGAGTTTGTTTTGAAGGAAATTTTTTTATATTTTGGGATTATTGCTGCAACTACTAGGATTGCCTATATATGGGCGGGGGTATCTTTTGTGTTCACTATAGAGTCAAGTATTGAATACTTAGTATTGAGAAAGTGACATTTTGAACCATTGGTATGAGAAGAATAACTTGTTCTTTTCGTAGATATTTTGCGCTCTGCCTTTGTCATGCCAATGTTTTTATATTGATTGCCTGCACAAATTTTGCTATATGACAATCTTTATCTCATGCTAATGCAATGCTCAGGTACAACAAGTTCCCAAAGAAACTTGAAATCATCTTAATTCATATAAAATCATTATAATATGTGATAAAATAAGATAATTAATGGAATTTATACATTTAAATGACTGTACATGGTGCATGTATTTGACTAGATTAAAACTTACTGTGCAGCTGACTGAAATTAATGCATTTAAGCTGAAAGCACATGGTTTCATCTTCTAACTACCCCTTTGATAATTCAAAATTTTAACAATTCTGAAACTTGATGTTAAAATTTCTCCTATGCTCTTTCGAATACAATTACTCAGAGTTAGTGTAACATTTTATTCTCCCGAAGCGATAAATTTATTGCAGAATATTGTCAGAAACTATACTTGGAATTTCAAAGGACATTCAAATTTCCCTTAAATGTCAATAATGTTAACATTCTGTCTTGAACAGTTCATCCTAGATTACCATCAACATAGATTTAGGGTAATTATTAACTGAGAGTTGAAATAGATATGGAATTCATAGCCTATATCGAGATCTCTTGGGGTGTATGGCATCAAAGATTCCTGGTTAAATTACTGAGAAGGGTTCACAAAAGTTCTCTTGTACTTTTCATTGGTAATAAAGGATATTTTCAATATATGTAATAAGATCAATAAAAAATCCTTATAAAAAGGGGTATATTTAGGGACTTTATAATAACCATAATATGATAATGACTTGTTTTATGTTTTCTAAATTATGTTACTGCAGAAACTTTATGTCATTTATAAGGCATGACACCAGAAAGTGAAAATTTCACTCTTTCTCTGACCCGATCATACCAAGTCAAAGATCGACTGAAATCAGTTACTCAAGCGACGAAAAGACTGAAAACAACTAAAGCACTACAGCAGTTTGAACTCCTACAAAACCTGAGGTATCATCAGGTGCTCAGGAAGGGTAAGCATGATCTGCTCTACGCGTGGCACCCATCATACTGCCAGTGAAAAGTCCTGTTTTTGTCACAGTCGGTGCTTGTCAGTCCGGTAATAAACTACGCAAGATATCTGTTCTCATCTACAAAATAGAAACATTGTAACGGTCTGTCAAATCATGGCGACGACCGTAAAACTTCTGTAGTGACAATGCAGCAATGACTGAATATAACCTTAATGTATACGTCTTTGAGATAGTTTCGCTCTGTTGACAAAATCTAGATACGGCAATAGCGAATGAGTTGTGAAATGAAGACGCCATATGCCAGAGATAGAAATATTACTGCTCAAAAACGGGATGTTCACTATTGGAAAGTCGAAATCATCAAGCTTGTCGTAAAGCTTTGTTTTCAGACGTCCAAAGTTGTCAATGTAGAGTTATAGGTCCAGGTATGATGCTGATGATGGTGTACCAGTGGTGTTCATTTGGGTATATATAAGATGAAGGCTGTCCTTAAATTGGGGATTGTTCAAAGAACATCATCTATATAAAAGTGTTTTCACTTGTTTTCCAACCCCCTTTATGTATTTTCATTCAATTGTGTTACCTTACATGACTTATTTGAATAAAATATTGTTTACACTAATTCACCTTTCTACAACCAGACCTAACGTGCCAGAAATGAATGCTCTCTTTACATTTCTGTACTTGGAGGAATTCTAATTTGGATACACAATAATACTTTCAAGTTCTGTAGTTTCATTTTCCGTTATTCTGACCACCTGTTTATAGTGCCCATATCTCAAAATTTTTACTATGCCAAGTTTTCTTACAATTAACTCGATGTGTGACGCGTTATTGTTGTCTTCTATATGGTCTTTCTGTTTGGCAACGGATGGGATAGGTTGTAAGAAACACTTTGCCAATTAATTTTATTTTTGTAGCCGATCCTGTTGTTCGACATTTTGCAATGAATGCCGCCCAAAACGGTGCTAGGGACCGTCTTGAACTTACTCTTAGGTATAAGCAACGCTCATTATTGAACCTTCATGATGACTTCAAGGTGAAGAACAACAATAAAAGCATCGTTCCATCGTTGTTTACCATGTATTTTAAGTCGTCTCATGTAGATTTACTCCATATCCTTTCATTTTTGATAAGATTTATGTACCATTGGACAACAGGAACGTCAAAAAGTTGTATTGTTCATTTCATTTGGACTTGCATTTTCCTTTACACACTGTCTTGCAACCTGTACGGCAATTTTTGTTGAGTCATAATAAGATGGCGGATCATCCTAACCCGAACAGATATACACCTCTCAATTTGCGTGAAGTTATGTTACTCTGCACATAAACAAAATATAATGGAGAGTCTCCACACCAAGCGTCATAGACCGATGTTCACACATAAACTTGTATTTTATGTCTAAACAGAGAGCTCGGTGTGCTTTGAAAAATCGAAGCGAAATTATGATGTTTGATTGAACTTTACATTGAGTCATTTCTCTTTTCTTATATGTCTTTTTATGAGACATAAGTTGTCGAAATGCGCATATGCAGAAAGTAAATTCACAGTGACTTCGGTATTTAGTTATTCCAAACAAAAGTGCATGTTTATATCCTACTTTTGTAACAAACATTTTGATATTTGGTTCACCTGTCATATTCAATGTCATTGCCAGAATATCGTCAGAACAGTCATATAATGTTTTTTTCCTTTATACAGTGATAATAAAACATGAAAAATATGGAATTAATTCTAAATAATATCTTCTGATATCAGAGCATGATTCAGAGGAATGAATGAAAGGGGTGCGTGTGGTTTGCAAGTTTGAACTCATAATTTAAAGAATCTGACTTAGTTTACTTTAGGGGTCCCTGTGTCCTATAAGGCTATTCGTTTCACTATTTTAATTCTAATCCCAGAACGCAAAGCATAACCCTAACCCTAACCCTTACCCATAACCTAACACCAACCTTAACCTAAACCGGTCAAGGTAAATACAAAAAAATCACAACCCGAAAGTAGTGGGTACTTAAAGTAAACGAAGGCCAAAGAATCTTCTTAACGTTTTGAAACAAATTCTTTCATAATTTTAGCAAGTTTAAAGTGTTATGTCCCGATGGATTTCCACAGAAAGCTAAGTTTTACCATTCCACAATTTAGTCCGTATGATTGCAGAACATTAGAAGGGCAATGATGTTGATAATTATAATCACAGCGACAAGATATTTACCATTCTAAAATCTCTTAAAGAAAGACTTGTCATTTAATTTGAATAAATAGTATTGAAGCACATGTACAAATACTGCATATCTAAGCACGTTTAAAGGGGTTCGCTACTCCATTTGAAAATAAATGGGGTTCAAATACATGAAGTTTTGTTAGAAAATTTAAAAGGAAGTAATGTAAGTAAAAAAATTGATAGATTGATGATCTCGTTTTTGAGATTTAAGTAATTGAAAATTTGGCGGGAAAGTGAACTCCTCTGATTTTTCTTAGGATTAACATTTACAAGGTTTTTCCATGAATGAATGTGACAGAATGAATAGAATTCAATGAAATTTTTACGGAATGGTCACAAAGATGTATAAAATGAAAGTATGGGAAAAAATAAGGGGGTCAATGGGAAAAAATTATAAAGCTTTTAAATGGATAAAACCCGAGGATTCCGAAAATATGACAGAAATCCCAAAACATGAGGAGCGAACCTCCTTAAGTTTAAGTGTTGGTTTGACTTTACAGGTTACCCTAGTAAATTGATAATGCCCGATATCACAAAAATATTCCACTCATGTTTGAAACTCAATTGTAAATAAAATATTTTCGTGCGTGAAGCATAAAGGATTGACGAAAACAGATCAGCGTGATTCCCCTCTAAAACCGAGGATAAATACAACAAATAAGAATGGTACATTTAACTTACTTTTCTGCTAGTAATGTTAGTTGCATAATCTTCCTGTGGTGTCTCTCATCAACACCAAGGGTTGAGTCGATTACATCTTTGGAAAGTCCTTCTTTCAACAAAATCTCTCTTACTTGTATTGGCATCATAAAATCTAGGTCTAAATACTCGGATTGTCTTTCTGAGGGTTTTTGTTTCAGTCTTCCAGAATTCATTCTAGATTTTGACCTTTGGTTCCTATTGTCACTTTCAATATTAACATATTCTTCGGGATCAGAAAGGACTTCATTTCGTAAAAGAAACTGCTTCGGATAGTCAAGAACCTCCATGACTTTAATTTTTGCTGGCTTTTTCGATCCATTTTGTTCTCGCAACATTTTATCCACCTTGCTTCTTTTAATGCCTCTATCGTTTGAATTGGATATGATAGTTCTTATAGATTCCATCGTATTGTTACGGAACTGTCTCTTTGGAAAACCAGACATTTAAGATTAATGGCGTTCTCTTTGCTCCAGGAAATTTTACAATTTTACAAGACATAACTACATTGTGTTTGTTTAATATCTGGTAACCATGTAAGTTACGTACCAATAGGGCCAATTAAGACACATGAAATGTATAAATAATTAAAGAACAATAGAATTTTACATTTCCAAAGGCTTGTATTTCAGGGTTCCTCCGAGACTTCTTTGGAAATGAAAGATGAGTTTCATGTATAGACCAAACAATATTAGAACTTTGATGTTCAGAATCTTTACAAATATTTCTCAATCATGCTACATTTGCATAATATTGTATCTATAGCAAAAGGTTGGTCATAAATTTTATTGAGATTTTCAGTAGAAATTTTGATTCGAATCCATAAACGCTATTCAATGTTAAAAATTAAGATTACATTTTTTTTAAATACTAGTAATAAAAAAGAACTGTGAACAGAGGTTTGCTATTTTTGTTAATGGTGTATTAAACTTGTATTTTGCCATATGTTATGACCATCTGTTGATATATTTCGAAAATTTGTCGAGTTTGTCCTGATATCGTTGATGTTCCTTTTCACAGACTTCACTTTTACTTCTAATCGACTCTATCATTTACTATCAATTTTAAATGTGTCTTATTTGTCTGGCAGTGGCCGTCGATTAATCTAAAACAAAAAAAATAAAAATTTACAGAGAAGAATAGATAATTAAAAAGATATACTTGTAAGATTAGCAGACATTAAGAAGACAACCTTGCATACAGAACAGGGAAAACATGGATGCTACATCGGTGGACACCTAGAAATTACAACTCTAGGTCTACATAGAATTGAACATTTTACTGAAATATTATTGACCACTTGAAAATGTCAAGATGAGGAACAACAAACTGTCTCTCCCCGTGATATCTGTCAATTTCTTTAAAACCATCATATTCCGAATATAGTCTACAAATTAAGAAAAATCAATCAACAAATGTATGTGTTTATTAATCAATAGGTTAGAGGTAATTATTTGGCACTTAACGTTTTTGTTATTTATTATTAATCATTGATTGATACTTTATTTTTTATTTATTATTGATAATACTGTTTTATATATTAAATAATAATTAAAACCATGTGTCAGGTTTGTAAATTAATTTTGTCTGATCTCATGTTACTAATATTTAAGACAAGGGATACTAACTAAAAATTGACAAAAGGACAAAATGCTCCATTGATATCATTTCCATTTCTGATAAATGGTAAAGATAACTGTATTGGGAAACGTGACTTACGGAACGGCAATATTTATGAACGCCCTACGTTGGTGAAAAAAATAACTGCTTCAGCTATGAAATTCCTGCAACGAAAGGAATTCAGGGGACAGTACTTATCTTACAAATAATTTTTTTTTCAATGTATTCTAACCTTTACTTCTTTCGTTTTCTTCTAATTTGGGGAAATGGAGTGCATTTGTGTTCAAAATGATTTTTTTTAAAGCAGTATATTTGCTTTGTGTAAATTGCTTTTTGACATATATGTCTCTTCACTGGGGAGAAAAATCATGAAAATGTGAAAAAAGTAGATGTAAAAAATATGCGTAATAGCTGCAAGAGAGCAAGTAAACTAAAAGGTCTAGAAGCGACATGAAAAATCAGCTAAATATATACTCCATGAAAGCAACTACTAAAGTAACAGAGCGATCCTATACCAACGAACCCAAGGTCAAATGACCTCGCAGATGCTCACATAATCAAAACTCATGGTCTCTAGAATTCGATTGCATGGGCCCTAGTTTGATTAAAGCTGTTTATATCAGATTTGATAAATTTTGCCTTCATTATTGTATTGTCAGTGTTACTATAAACTTCAATGAATCCATCTAGAAAGTGTACAGTGATTATTAGGATTGACAGAATTAGAATTATATTTACAAGTCACTTCCAGAAAATATAACATTAAACAATCAAAGTCATATTTTATCTAGAAATGATCTTAATGAAAATATCACTTTGGTAAACTGCTAACAAGATATTATTTATAATGACTTTTTTTTTTATCAGTTTGTTTCTTCTCAGCTGTCATGCGTATAATGTCCAATCCTGCATGGCTGTCAAGATTATGAAAAAAAGTAAAAAAATATCAGCAACCTTGAAAAGATTGTACTGTTTAATATAAAATACAAAGATATGACACCAATAAAGCTACAAAAACACTGGTGGATTTAGAGTCGACGAATCCTTTTCAGAAAAAAGTTACAAAAATAGCCCGGAACAGCATTATAACCCACCTTTTTCTGGAGACTTGATCCACTGATGAAGCATGATGTAAACATAACCTTAAATTAATCTTAATGAGCTGTTATGACCACTTCAGAAAACCAAAAAAACAACCCTTTAGGAATACAGGAGCTGACAGGCATAGACGCAGGAACAGGAATGATAAGATGCCGAGAAACAAGACAAAACAATAAAAGAAATGGTATCCACACAAAAAAGTACCAAGAAACGATAATGAGAAAACCCATACCCTTTTTTGTCATCCATTCCATGCATTTAAAAACAGAAAATACACTACAAGACACCATACTCATTTATCAAAAAAAGCGTCCTCCGTGTGAACAATACAATGCTTTTTACTAGTCTCAAAACAACGGCAGTAGAAAACCGAAGGAACAAAGCACATTATTACATAAATCAAAGTCCAGAGACAAGGCAAAATCAAGAACACGTGAAGACGGAAGACTAAAGACACTATACATGCCCACAAAACACACAACCACTACACATACAACACAAAAAAATAAAGCACTAACAGTGTGAACTCTCAAAAAACAGAGTNACTGTCAGTGGGTCAATCCAGGGTAAAGTCAAAACCGGTAATGTCAATCCGGGAAGACGTGAATCTAGCTTAAATGTCAGATTTCATTTGTGACACTAAAATTTCATATCTACCTATGATGTCATGGCGACGGTCATAGAATTTCTGAAGGGACGAAAGTAACAAGGGCTGAACACATCACTGACTCAGCAGTTTTTGTGATAGTGTTTTGCTCTTTCCACAAAGTCACTGTATGAACTGCACGCTCTACAGTAACGAATTAATTGTGAAATATACACTTCATATGCTGGTGAGGTAGGTATATTGCTGCAGAGAAAGGGAGTGTTCACAATTGGAAAATCAAAATCATCACGTTTGTCATATAGCCTAGATTTCAGACGTCCATGTTCGTCAATGTATAATAAAAGGTCAAGGTTTGGAGCAGAATTTGGTGTATCGGTTGTCTCTAATTTCAAGTTCACTGGGGGTAGATGCGATGTAAATATTCTTTAAATCTTGTGTTATTAAGAGAAAGTACATCGTCTACATATCTGAACCTGAAATTAAAAGTCTGGGCTAGTTGTTTTTGTTTTTGTTGTATTAGGCCCTGTAATAACTTTGCTTCATACGAAAAAAAGGAAAGGGTCAGCTAAAGGTGACGCACAATTAGTTCCCATTGGAATTTCTATTGTCTGTTGAAAAACGCGGCCTCCACATTCAACAAAAATGTTGTCGATCAAAAATTCAAGCATTTTTATCACATCATTAAGGCCTTTTCCACTACAATGGAAAGACCTTATTGTATTTCGTTTGATTATTATTATTCTTTTTTTCCTCTGCCATCAATGTTGTCAAAGTGCTTTGACCAATCATAACCAAACTTGGTACACTTAACAAGCATTGGGCTGGCTCGACTCAGGTCACCCTGTGAACCGATTCTATTTTTAGTAACAGAGTTATCTCCCCGAATACGGTTTATCTTGTTAGCAGGTAAACTCATAAACAGTAACCTGTATCAAAAAACTGAGGTGGCCAAAATGTTGGACTCATCCTCAGAATAATTTGTCATGCAAAGAATTTTTCTGGGTCGCGACCCCGGTTACGCGCTTTTGACCCCTAAATATGCAAATTTCTCAAAGTTGTCGGATTTTGATGAAATTTGGTTTTCAGGTAGCTTTTAAGGCCCTTATTACAAAAAGGGGTCAAAAAAATTTCCGGCCGCCATTCGAAATTTTGTTATCGCGATATCTCGGAAACGATGAAAAATTTATGAAAACAATATATTGCAAAAATGTTCCTCTCACTGAGATCTACATTTGATTCAAATGAATGAAAACTGTGCGATGAACCGTTTTTGAGTTATAGCCCTTGACGCGTTTCTGTAAATCGGGTTTTTGCGAATAACTTTCAAACGCTTACATATAATATAGTAAACATATATGTTTAGAGTGATCAATATGAAAAGACCTTCAATTTAGTACCAGGTTGAAGGTCATCGGTGACCTTTGACCTTTGACCTTTGACCTTGTTAGCACATAAACTCGGAAACCGTAACAGATAGATGAAAAATTATATCAGCAAAAATGTTCATCATGGCAATGGCTACATTTGTTTTATTTGGACCGAAGCTCTCCGATGAGCATTTTGTCCTTTTGTCAATTTTTAGTTAGTAAGAAGAGTTATAGTCCTTGACGCGTTTCGGAAAGTGGTTTTGCGTATAACTTTTAAGCCTTTACAGATAGTACGGTCATGTAACATATCAAATTAATCAGTTAAAAGAGACCTTTAATTTGAGTCCAGGGTCAAAGGTCATCAAGGTCACTGGTCAAGATCATAACCAATTTTTTGTCTTTTTACTGTAAAAACAGTCATTAAAACTGTTAGAAATAGAAAATCTAATATATTGGACACAATATGCATCTCATCAAGAAGATTTCAAACATAAGACGTAACAAAACATTACATTGACGGGGAAAGACCTTGCAATTGTTCTCTGAACAATTGTCCTTTAAATTTTCACTGTATTTCTTGTTTGACTCGGTGTGGTTCTTAACAAAATGTTTTATCTTTTCCTATTACCAAATATGAATACCTGCGTTCTTATTTTTTTGGTACAGAAACATTAATGTATCAGATCGGAAATAACTGTTTTAAGTTTATTATGTGAAAGTCCAGGGTTGTATACAGGGTAGAAAAAATCAAAAGTTTGAATGCTACTGCAGTATGCGAGACTGTTTGAGGAGAGATGTTCAAAGAGATCTTTGGAATTTTTAAGAATCCACATCTGATCACGCCTCTCGTAGAATAGGCTTTTTCGCAGTAGCTTTTAAGACCATCTCTAACTGCAGTAAGTAAAGTGGTAAGGGGTTTGGATAGGGACTTAGTGTTGCATCGAGCAGATCCTGCAATGAATCTCTGTTTGTAGGGATTCTTATGACGCTTAGGCACCCAGTAAATGTAAGGGAGATAACTGTTATCTTCATCCACTTTGATAACGAAGGATGCTAACACAGAAGTGTGATTTGTGATTATCTCGTCCCTTGATAATGTAGTTGGGGTATAAGTAGGATTGCCAGATGAAGTGTCAATACCGATCTCCTTAACAAGACAGTCTAAAAAGTGTTTTTTAAATACAAACACAATATTGTTAGAAGCTTTGTCTGCAGGTACTATGAAGTATTTTTCCTGGAGGTTTGTCAATGTTTTTGCAACAAGAGGATCATCAAATATACTGGGCGTTCTAGTTTTCATAGATTTGATGATAAAAAATCATGGCGGTCATGTTTTTGTTGGATATAAAAAATAGAAATAGAGATATTATATCATATCGGCTTGTAAAGTTAGCTTTTATTAATTTTAGTGGAAGTTTCAGTGAAGTTGATCAAAATACGCTTTAAAATAAAATTATGTTCTGTGCAGGCAGCCATGTTTGTTGTCGGATCGCGACGAAATCTGCACTAAAAAGACCTTCAATACATAATTCCTATTAAGTTTGTTTTTTTTTACTTTTCTTCTTTCAAAAGTGAATCAAATTGTATCAAGCTCAAGGTGACATCTTCCAGCCTTATGGCCATGTTTTTGATCAGATCGGAACAAAACACGAACAAAATGGACAATAGCCTTCAATATATCATTCTTGCAAAGCTTAACGGTTATATGTGCTCCAGTATATTCAGAGATTATCAAAATGTGATAAGCAAACAAACTTTCTATGGATGCATCTGAAAGCAATACCTAACAATGACCTTGTGGATCAAGGATATTAGTTTTCTTCATCGAACAGTCATTGTCAGGATTCAATACTAATCAAATAAAATTTTTATCTTGTGGTTGATTTTTCATTTAATTTATATTTAAACAATATTCAAGGAATGCCAACCTTTTTATCTGCCTTTTCCACTTTGATTTCAAATTTTTGGTATAGTGTCAATGTCATTGAACAATTCCGCCTCTTTGGTAACTAGATTGATTTTTTAACGTGCTCTCTTACAAGAGGCTCCCAAGGAAGTATTTTTCTAAATTTTTCCCGTCTGGTGTCACCACTGTACTATCAGGTTTTGTTCTGTGTCGTCGTGATACCGGGAATTCTTCACACACAATTTTTGAATATGCACGAAATGCTTGTTTTCCAAATAGTGAAATGTGATAATCGGGAGAAGCAAGCAGGTGAATTCCATTAAAGACCAGATCAAAATAATTGATAGACACACAGCACTGAATTGTGTATTTTGCACATTAGTTATCGAAGTTTCTACGTAGCATGACATGGAAACGTTAATTCGCCAATGAGCCGAACTTCTTACTCTGGCACAATTTTAGGTGCACTCTATGAATAGGAGAGACTGTAGGTGTTATAGGTAATTAAATGTTGTAAATATTCTATAATGTATTTTATTCATTGTTTTTATTTTGTACGGCCTTAATATTAAGTAATTTGTTTGGCCTAGTTATGTAACTTCTTTACAATAAACAATGGTCAAGGCTATTACACCTTAGAACATATAGAAA
>MJUU01042415.1:67366-80533 GCA_002080025.1 Modiolus philippinarum
AGTTTGTTTTGCGAAGTGAATTGGTAAAAACGATCCTAGTAACAGGAGAAACACCTTCGTTTTCCCCTACTTCAGATCAACCCTTGCTACAATCATCAAATCGCAAGACATCGAGATGGAGATAAATTTTGTAATGGATAAGGTCAAGTCAGCATGACCAAATACATGCTTAAAGGTTGTGGTAAACAATTGGACACTTCGAAAAACTTCAATCTCAGCTCCTACATATCACTCCCTCAGTAGATATATCTAAATGATTATCGCTTCTTCAAAAGGAGAAAGTTATCAGCGCTTGGAGGATGATCGATAATCAGCAAACCATGAAAAGCAAAATAAAAAAACGTGGACAGCGGAGCTGAACTTTGATGGCATTGGGTTCAAAGTCTCTCTCAATGCGATCCATCTTTTTGGAGGCAAAAAAAAAGATATCAATGTCATCGTCTTTGGCTTCGATGGCGCAAATAAGAAAGGGGAAGATGGGGAGATGATTTCCAGATATACCTCCTCGGGATAGGGTAGATTTCCTGTTCGTAACCAACGACATCAAAGATAATTACTGTTGGATCAAAAAATTATCGCGATTCACACAAACCCCAGATCATGGACATGAACACTTTTCTGCCGCGGGCAGGACATCCTAGACGAACTAATAGAGAATTTTAGTCAGAAGAGTGTGGTTGGAATCAAGATGCCAGACGAGGGAACCTTCATAGGATACCACAACCATATAAAAGTCGATGAAGGTCCCAGGACATGCTTACCCTTCCGGACCACCTGATGTTGCTCTCTTTTTTTATGGGAGTTCGCACTGTCGGTGCTTTAGTTCTTTGTGTTGTCTTGTTAGAGAAGTAACACGTACCATGGGGTTTAAGTTTTGTCTCAGGGTTAGCAAATGACATCAACCAATCAGCTAGTGAACAGATCTTTCAAAAACATATTTACCTCACTGACCGTGTGACGGGTGCTGTTAACATAGCAGGACATGCTTACCCTTCCGNAGCACCTGATGTCACTCTCAGTTTCACTGGAGTTCACACTGTGAGTGTCTTTGTTTTGAATGTTGCAATTTCTGTTTCTTTGTATCTGTCTAACGTCATTGTTTTCTGCGTCCTCGATTTTGCCATGTCTTTGGACTTCGATTTTTTGTAATTTCACTCCTTTGTTCCTTCGGTATTCTACTGCCGTTGTTTTATCATATACACGGATTTTAATTGCTTGCAAGTGAAGCTCGACAGCTGCAAAAACAAGACAACAAAAGACACCGACTAATCAGATACTTGGGTATTGTGTAAAGTATGCTAACGGCGAGAGGTTAATCTGTTGTGGTGAGGATGGAAATTGAGGATAATAGCTAAGCTCATCAAGAAAACAAATCCATTGTGATGATCGATGAAGACAAGGAGAGCTTTAAGGCAGACAAACACTGTCACATACGCGATGGTGAATTTGGGGACAATGTAAGGGACCATGACAACCTTACCGATAAATATTAGAGCGCAGCATACAACCAGACCAACGTAGATTTTCAGCTCCTGTGGTACGGACCTATCGTCTTCTAGACGACGAAGAAGAGTTTTGGCGACCGATACGAACTGATAATCAGGAATTAGTGTATCCCTTTGACTATACAGATGGGCATAAAAAGTTACACGAAAAAAATCAGTTACCATCTTAAGAAGAGTTTTCAGAAAACTGTACAGTCAGAATATTAGAGACAAGAATAATGAACACACCCAAAGTGTCTTCAAGGAATTCGGCTTCCACAATTTGCGTAACTATCGCAATCTCTACCTGGAACGTGACGTGATAATTATCGAAGACGTACTCGATGATTTCAGGGAGTTGATTATGACTTACTATAGGTTGACCCTGCACGCTTCTTTAGTACTTTACATCCCTGGGCTGACCTTTGATGGTGCCGTAGAAACCTCTGGGGGTCCAATTGTTGTCCAGTCCAGTTTATTGATTCAAGTTATGTAAAAGGAAGATATATTCATCTATAAATATGTACACCAATTTACTTAGAGACAAAATGGTTCCAATTACATGTCGTGGAGATGCAGCATCGTGGTCTTTGAATATAGATCTGGGTCTATCCAGTATGCAGTTTATTAATTTTTCTCAAATGAGAGATTCATAACAAAAAAGCCTCCTCTAAATGCCGTTTTTGCTTTACATCATATCAGTTGTTATTTAGTATATAATATTGTATGTTTTACCCATATGAACCAATATCAAATTAAAATCCAAGTTGGGAACCGATAGCTTCAATAGTTATAGCAGATGATAAAAATAATGTTTTTAACGCTGGCGGCAATGTTTGTTATTGCATCCAGAATGAGCATATATTGCAAAAGACCTTCTAAAAGACAGTCCTATAAAGTTTGGTTTAATTTGCTTCAATGTTTTTTCCCATAGATCTATTTAAAATTATAATAACAGATGGCGGCCATGTTTTTGTCAAATCGAAACGAAATGGGCAACCTTTATACCGTACCTTGAGTCAGTAACTCAGTATAGATTATTTAAATTTCAGAGCGGATGGTGAAAATGATGTTTTCCCATAGGAACCACTTTTAAACTGAATTCCTCGCTGGCAGCTGTTTTTATTGAATCCAAACAAAATGAGGTTATTGTAATGCCTGTAAAGTTTGGTAGAATTTGCTTTAGATGTTTCATTAGAGATGATAAACATAGAGAGCAGCCACAGCCTGCTAAGCTCACCTCGTTGCACAGCATTGTCACATGTTGAACATGTCAGTAACCAGAAATGGACTATAATCATTCTTTTTAACTGATTTAGTCATGCGTAAAATGTAGGTCAGAGACAGCATCCGAAGCATGCATTGTTGTTGTCATCCCGAAATGCATCATGATGTGGGCCATGTCAGTAAACAGGAATAGACTTTAACCATTCTACCTGATTAAGTCACTCATGCATAAAATGTAGGTCACAGACAGCATCCTAAGCATGCATTGTTGTCATCCCAAAATGCATCTTACATACCAATATGGTTGATGTGGGCCATGTCAGTAAGTGGGAATGGACTTTAACCATTCTACCTAACCAAGTCGCTCATGCATAAAATATAGTCAGAGACAGCATCCGAAGCATGCATTGTTGTTGTCATCCCAAAACTCATCATACATACCAGTATGGTTGATGTGGGCCGTGTCAGTAAGCGGGAATGGATTTTAACCATTCTACCTAACCAAGTCGCTCATGCGTAAAATGTAGGTCAGAGACAGCCTCCGAAGCATGCATTGTCGTTGTCATCCCAAAACGCTTCATACATACCAGTATGGTTGGTGTGGGCCATGTCAGTAAGCAGGAATGGTCTTAAACCATTCTACCTAACCAAGTCGCTCATACGTTAAATGTAGGTAAGAGACAGCATCCGAAGCATGCATTCCAGTCCTCATCCCAAAATGCATCATACATACCAATATGGTTGATGTGGGCCATGTCAGTAAGCTGGAATGGACTTTAACCATTCTACCTAACCAAGTCGCTCATGTATAAAATGTAGGTCACAGACAGCATCCGAAGCATGCATTGTTGTTGTCATCCCAGAATGCACCATACATACCAGTATGGTTGATGTAGGCCATGTCAGTAAGCGGGAATGGACTTTAACCATTCTACCTAACCAAGTCGCTCAGGCGTAAAACGTAGGTCAGAGACAGCACCAGAAGCATGCATTCCAGTCGTCATCCCAAAATGCATCAGGCATACCAATATGGTTGATGTGGGGCATGTCAGTAAGTAGGAATGGACCTTAACCATTCTTCTTAACCAGATGCAGACGTTAGGGGTTTCACATAAGCCCCCCTCACTTCATGAGGTGAGCTAAAAATATGATTCTCCCATACAACCAAAGTAAAACTATATTCCCTGTTGGCAGCCATGATTTTTATTGAATCAAAACAAAATGAGCAATCCTTGTATAGGACCTTCCCTACATCATTCCAGTACAGTTGATTAAATTTTAATCAAAGCAGATGATGAAAATGTTGTTTTCCCTATTGGGTTCAATGTGAAACTAATCAAGTTCAATGTTGGCAGCCATGTTTTTATCGGATTTGTACAGAATAAGGACTATTTGAATTGGATCTTCTTTTGAGAAAGCTCAAAGTATGATTTTCCAATGGTGCAAATGTTAAACTATGTTTCGTAATGGTAGCTATGTTTTTATTGAAACAGAAAGAATGAGTAATCTAAGTAAAGGATCATCCCTACATCAGTCTAGTACAGATTAGTCCGATCTGCTTCCATAGTTTCAAAGCAGATGATGAAAATGATGTTTTCCCATACAGTCCAATGATAAAGTAAGTTCTGTATTGGTGACCATGTTTTTTGTCTGACAGAATGAAATGGGAAATCTTGTAAAGGACTTTTCATACATCATACATGTAAAGTATGGTTGAATTTGCCTCAACAGTTTCAGAGGAGATGTTGAGAATGTGAAAAGCTAACAGATGGAACGAGGACAGATCGATAATGAATGATGGATGCCATAGCTCACAATGAGCCTTTGTGTCAGGTGAGGCAGCCAAATGCAATTGGACAACAAACTGATGTCAGAAGCTCACATGGTACTCTGAACCATGTAATCTAAAAATTTGGCTGAAATCTCAAAGTATGATTTCTATATTACCTTAAATAAAACAGCAGCATTAAAATACCTAAAGAACATTTGAAGATGAAATACATGAAACAAAAAAATCAAGAATAGGCAAAACCAGCGAAATAAAAACACAAGATCAGGAAAGCCAGACCTGCAAAATGAAATCCACAGTAGGAAAGACTGAAGACATTATTCAAATATACTAACATACAAATCAAAACTAACGCCCTCATACTGTCGACTCTCAAGAAAACTAATAGCGACATCAGATGTTCTAGAAGGGTAAGAATGTTCTGCTCCTTACACAGCACCTGTCACACTATCAGGTAATTCTGTACTGGAATGGTTATTCTATTTTCATGTCAACTCATGATCAAACATTTATTGCTCTCATAAACAAGTATAAATTGGTCAAAATTAAATCTTTATTATTTCAGAATAAAAATAACAATGAGACCAGCTCAGAAAACAACATGATTATAAAATATAACAATGTGTATAGTTAATCGAATAACATAATAAGTAAATAACAAATAAGTCATTATATAATCTTCCTCATTTATAGATAAGGTTCATATTTCAATGTGAAATAAAGGGATAAGCAGAGCATAGCATGTTGACCACTGATAGTTAAACAAGTGTAATATACAATGAATACGGGCACAGTAAAGAGCTTGACACAGTAACTAGATGGACACAATAAGGAGACTGTCACAGTAATTACCTGGACACAAACTGGGGAATATAGTATTTAACCCTTTTGATCCCTGAAAGCTCAGAACATGTTAGAGTTATGCTAAATCTGTTGAAATACTATTGACAACTTAAATCAAGAGGAATCCAAAGAAGAAGAAAAACATAAAATCCGACAAATAAAGATTTTGCATATTTCAGAAAATTGCAATTTTGGCCCCTTTGACCCCTTAAAGCTCAGAAACCTTAAGAGCTACAAAAAAATCCATTGTCATACTACTGAGAGCTTACAACAAGACAAATCCAAAGAAAAAAATTCGTTCGATACCAAATGAGAAATAAAGTTTTACATATCTGTAAAATTGCAATTTTGATCCCTTGGACCCCTTATAGCTCCGAAATGGTAAAGAAATACAAAAAATCTGTTAACATAAAACTGAAAGCTTACAACAAGAAAAATCCAAAGAAAAAAAGTTCTCAATATCCAATGAGAGCTCCATCGATATCCAATGAGAAAAAAACTATTTTACATACTTGTGAAATTTGCAATTTTGACCCCTTTAACACCTTATAGCTTAGATAATTAAAGCTAGATGTAAAAGATACAAAAAATCAATTGAATATTACTGAGAACTTAAGACAAGAGGAATTTAAATAAAAAAAATCCCATCAAATTCTGATGGAAAACAAAAATTTTATGTAATCTATACATTTGCAATTTTGCATGTTAATGTTCATATTGGCAAGACCTATACACTTGCCAAGTATTAAAAGTCTATCTTACATAGTTGAAAAGTTGTTTATTACATAAAAACACCCAATTTAACCCCTCTATCTGAAACAGATGAAGCCCCTTTGGACCTCTTGTTTATTGAAATGGTTTAAATTGTTAAAATATCTGTTTAAACATGCTATAAGAGTCTAGCAGAAAAATACTGCATCAAGATCCTACAAAAAACTAAAAAATTCTTTTTTCCTGTTTGTCCCCTTTTGGCCTCATGTTTCTCAAAAATGGTAAATGCTACCGCAAATCTGTTTGCATACTACAGTTGCGCAATTTTATTAGCAATAACATTAAACAAACCCCGTCTCAATAGGATAAATAATAAGGATTCTACTGTCAAATATGTGAAAACAGCCAATTTCACCCCCTTTTAACCTCTGTGACCTTGACCTTTGACCTGACCTAATTTGTTTTTGCATATTTATGTTCCTCTTGACTAGACCTATACACCTGCCAAGTATGAAAAGTCTACCTTATATAGTTCAAAAGTTATAGCCAAGGTCAAAGTTTCAGATGCACAGACATACTAACAGGCAAACAGAATTGACAAATACGATATGCCCCGATCATCGATCTGGGGGCATAAAAATAAAATTTTTGTGATTCCCCTTTTGGGCCCCCTTTATCTCATGAACAGTAAATGGGACGTGAAATCCAATGACATACTAGAGCTATGAAATTTCCTCAGGAGCTAATTGAAAGAAACCTATCAAAATCTGATAAATAATAAAAAATTTACAGTCAATTATGTGAAAACACCCCATTTTGCCCTTTTTGGCTCCTTTTTTTTTTAAAAAAGGAGGAGCCACAAAATCCAAAACTGATCATAGTCTTCCTTTTGTGCCAAGGAACATTGTGTTAAAATTTCTTAAGGATTGATCAACTGGAAAAAGTTATTGGCCAAAAACAAAAGTGTCTACAGACAACAAGGACAACGATGCTGACAACGACGACAACAGCACCATACCATTATAAGACCTCAAATATTTTGTGGTCGTATAAAAAAGTGTAAATTAGGAAATTAACATGCAACTCATATTTTTAATGTACAGCATTAAAGTTGAGTATTATTTTCAACAATTTCATATCAAATGTTCGTTCAACTTGATGCTCTCAAGAGAATTTCCAGGAAACAGTTCCAAGTTTTGAGTATTTTATTGAAATTAAATGCAATTATAAGGGATATTCATAGTTTATATTGGGTTTATGGACTCATAACAAAATATTGTACCACTCAAATTTTAAATAATTTACTTTGCAGATTATTCAATCAGAAGAGTAAAAAAATTGAGTTTATGGTTTAATAAATTAATAAACCAAAAATAAACCATAGCCATTTCTTAATAAATTCATTAGAGCTTCTCAAATTATTCAATCTGAAGAGTCAAAAATTAAGTTTATAGTTTAATAAACCAAAAATAAATGATAGCCATTTCTTAATAAATTCATTAAAACTTTTTCAATTTTTTATTATTGCAAAATATGCATAGTATGCAAATTGAATACCGAGGTATTAAATAATAAAAATAAAGTAGTTTGGATAATTAAACAGGGTTCAGCCCTTAATAACCTTGATAGATATTGCATGTATCTAAACTAAAAAATATAAGGGTCTGCATTCAAAACTCATAAAGGGTAGAACAAAAATAATTCAGAAATAACAGAACTAACTTTACAATTTATGAACCTTTTGTTTTAAATGACATGAATATAAAAATTCATTAGCAAAATAATCGCCTAAAATGTCATTCTAAATACTGTGGATGAATTTATGAACCTTTTGTTTTAAATGACATGAATATAAAAATTCATTAGCACCATAATCACCTAAAATGTCATTCTAAATACTGTGGAAGTATTTTTATTGTTGGACATCAATTTTCGTGGTTTCCATAAATATCACTATTCCATGGGTACTTAAATTCGTGATTTCGAGTTCTATGCATTAAACACTAGGATAAAATGCATTTTGTTGGGAACTTATTTTCGTTGTTTTAATGAACCACGAAATCCACGAAAATTGGAACCCCACGAACAATAGCACTTTCACAGTAGTTGCTCAACATTGGGATTAATGAAAATATTTTGAGTTATTTGGATACTTAAGATAAAGAATACATCCATAAAACAATTGGTGGTACAAAATTATAATACAATGAATTCTAGTTTCCTCAGTTAAAAAGTAAACACTAAAAATGATATTTTCTGCTGAAAAACTAGCATGAGTTATCTCCCATTAAGTCATTTTGCAGTGGTTTAATCAATTTCTATTTTTTTATGTTATTATCTGTCTTTTCTAAAACATAAAAAAATAAAGCTTGTTTACAAATAAAGCCAAAATAAATCTATGTTAACAAAAATGCAGAATACTGCAACAAAAAATAAAATATATGCAAAAAAACAATAAACAAAAAAAAACAAGGAAAATCAAAATAAATACCTATATAATTGCCTCCTGACCTCAAACATTGTTATTGATATCTATTATGGGTGACCTTTGAAGGCTCAAACACAAAGGGATCGATCAAAACAGTACGAGCTGAAGAGGTGTTGGAGCATTCCACGTCAACCTATGTTTAAACTTGAACAAAGGGGACCGTGCAGGAAAAACGTTTAAAACGTTGATGGTTGTCCAGCTGTTGCACTTCTAGCCACCTTAATTCAGCTGTATATCAAACTGTCTTGCTAATTACTCCTTCAAAATCTTTAATTAAAAGAAAATTAAAAGGGTTACTTCAATACTTATTTTTGGAACTAAAAAAAGGGTTACTTTCTGGTGTAAAACATCAATAATGGACAAAATTAGTTTGTTTGAGAGAAAAAAATATTCTGCTTGTTTTCATCTTTCAAATCGGTATAAACAAAAGTCACTTAAATATTAAATGTTGGTCATGTAGCTGTTTATGTTGATGCATGATGAACATTGTTTTGGCAAAATGGCTTCAAATTTAACAAATTTCACATATATAAATACTGAACAAAAGAATATTGCACATATGGAAACTTTGTTGATATATAAATTCATTCATTCCTTACTACATCTTGTTCAGGCATTATGTCGAAAAATTTACAATCATTATCCTCCTTTTCTGTAGGTACAACAGACGATTTATCTGATGAAAGATACATTTTACTTTTTTTCTTTTTCCCACACTTCTTAGAACTTCTTTTTTTCTTCTTTTTAGAGACATCAACGTCCTTTCTAAGATTTTTAAAGAATTTTAAATTATCATTGGCAGTGTTTTCATCTACATAATTGTCAGGATCATCAGGTATATAACCTGGGTGAGGATGATAGCCCCGAGGGGTAGATGGCGGAGCATGTTCTTCCTCGCACATACCTTGTGGCCTGGCATAAAAATTTGATGAATTTCTAGAAACACTTAGGAAAAAATGTAGATTTTCATCTTCTTTTGAATGACGTCTTCCTGGCAATTCATCTTCTGCACCAAGAGGCGGTTCATTGAAATATGATCTTGGCAGTTCCATTATGTCATTTTGACTTCCTGTTTGGAAAAATCCAGGATGCTTTGCAACTTTTCTGAAAAAGGTCAAATTTTTATGTGAATTAACAGGATAACTATCAGAAGTTTTCTTCATTGGAGGTTTTGGTGTAAAAGGTCCAGGTATTTTATTTTCATTATCTTCATGACTACGAAATTCAGGGTTTGATGTGGCATTACGAGAGAAAAGCCGATTTTCTTCTGGTGTTGCAGCAGCCTTATCATTTAAGGATTTAGTATTTGAAAGAAAATCATCTGACTGACGTTTGTGTTCTGACGTCTGATAAAACTGTGGTCGACAGACAACTTTTGAAAAGAAAAGTTTATTCAATTCTGCCTCACTTTCTGAAACGCCCACACTTGCATTACTACCATAGCCTATGGGTGCAATTGGTAAATGTTTATCAGAGACATGTACAATTTTTTCATCAATGCTGTCTTTGCTTCCAAACTGAATACCACTTTTAGCTATGTCAGTCCAGAATTTAGCATCAGGTAAACAGCCTTCATTTGATCGAAATGTACACTGAATTTTTGAATACTGTCTTTGTTGAGAAGGCGTAAGGTTGTCTGGTAAATCATCAGGCAACATGTATAATGATGGCTGACTTAAAGTTTGTTCACAATCATCTTGTGAAGATCTGTCTTGGGAAAGAAAATTAGCATCCAAGAGGTTTGAATCTCTACCTTTTGGAAACAGCTTGCCAAGTGGTGGTTGATAATTAGCTATTGATATTAGACTTTGATTTTCATCTGCCACATAGCTACCTTTTTTACCAGAAATTGGATCTTGATCTGGATACCTTATGCATTTTTCTTTTGAACCAGTTTTTAAAAAAATATCGGGAGTTGGTTCTTGTCTATTTATAACTTCCTTTAGTTTACCCAGATGGTTTTCGGCTGAAACTCTCTGTAAACCTGCTTGATCCACATCTGAAATGAGAGGAAACTTTGAATTACTATTATCTAATTGATAGTCTAATATGATGGCCTTCAATCACTTTATATCCAAACCTGTGCTAAAAATTATATATACTTATGGGTAACATCATAAATAGTAGGGTGCCCAAGAGACGATTTTTCCAATTTTGGGTTAACGGAATAACACACACCTGTATTATACATGTTTGGAAGGAGGATACCATGGCGCATCGAAATGACGGTGTCGTAGTTATTTGCTATGGTCACATTTTATTTAAGATTGGATCAAAGGTCAGCTCCTAAAATTTTGAAAATTTTGGTGAATTTTAAAATTAGCTTCATTTCACAGATAAAACTGCAACTAAATTCGAATATTATTCTTAATTTTATTGGGGTAGTTCTTCAGTTTTACTTGTTATAATGATTTGTCTGTTGTCTTAATTCAACAAGTTACAAAGTTGGCATTTTGTTTTAAAGGCCCATCATGTTGAATATTTGCAACTCCGTGATTTGAGGGGTTCTTTCGGATATAAAGAACTGTACATTTCTGACTTTTATAGGTTTATTCTTTAAAGGAAAGTTTGAATTTAATTTTAAAACTAACTGCTAGAAAATAAACTAAGTTTGTACTTTTGTTATTGGTATAAATTTTGTTATTGGTATAAATAAGTCAATTTTCCCAAAAAAACACACACTGACATAAATCTTAGTAAGATCGTTCCCAATGAAACAAAACCCTATCATATTATCTGAATGATAGGGAAATGTGATTTTAAACGTGAAAACAAATACATGTGCTTTGAAAATCAAAACACAAGCAACCTAAAATTGTCACTAGATTTCCACTATTTCACTAGACTTCGGCTTGTCAAGACAATTTGACAAGAAATGATAAGTTATCTCTCGTTGTACACCCAAAAGAACATGACCAACTGGCATGGTCTTCATATTGACTAAAATTTGAAAGTTTAATGCAAATTTTGGCTTTTTATTTGTTGATTTCTCTTCAATGATGGACATTACATCATTGATTTTTGGAGCATAGGTACATTTTGTATATGTACTTTCGTTAAAGTTAGAATATTTCAGATATAAAACATAGTTATTTTGCATTCAATGAAAATGTCCTTAATACCTCGACATTAATACTGATAAATAACAAAAACCAGTCAAAAATAACTATGATTCGAATAAATATTTCAGGTATTGACTTGACCGTAAATAGCTTTTTATTAGAATATAAGAGAGTACTACTATTTTCTATAACTTTAAAGATACCATATCCCAAACACTGTTTTAGGGTACAATTAAAAAGGGAGAAATTAGAGAAATCATGACCACAGGAACTTTCTACGACAGCTAAATATTCGAAATTTAATAGTTGTTCTATCATTTAAAACAGAAATTAGTCGTGTGTGATTCCGTTAACCCAAACTCGAAAACTAAGTGTCTTTTGGACCTTTGGCACCCTACTAAAACAAATGACGGTAATTTTGATAGTCATTGATATTTTACATGAGTTTTTGCAACGTCACAAACCCATATGTGGCATAAAATGACATTTCATCCATGTCTAGTATGGGGAATTCTAGTAATCAGAACCTTGTGAGTGTCCTGTTAAAATCGAAATAACAAAAGCCATATATTTATGTCATTTTTACCACAGGCTTGCACTTTATGGTGATATTTTACCCCTCACTGGTTGCTCGGGTAAAATATTTGCTAGAAAGTGCCAGCCGTTGGTAAAAATTATGTAGATATATGGCTACTGTTAATCATTTCTTAAATGCATGAAATACTGAAAGAAGGATAGGGAACAACAACTTTATTTAAGTGATTCTAATGCAAACTGGCCATTTTTTTGGGGGTGTACAAAACTGCGCATCTGATAAAAACTTAAATATAAAAATGTGGTCATAATACTTTTTATAGTGTATTGAAAATAAATGAGTTAAAATAAACTATCATATAAACTATGCAATAAAACCTTTCACGATAACTGTGGTCCTGCATTTTGCACATGAGCTCATATGCCTTTTAGTCTGTAAAATAGTATGTCATAACATATATGATGCCTTGATTAATTTTCCTAAGATGTCATTTTTATGGTAACTGTTATCATTTTATTCATATTCTAATAAAATTCGACCATTTTATTCATATAAAGTACATTAAAATTTTGTTTTCTCACAATATAGACAGCAGTAAAAGGGTAAAAATCTGTGTATTTTTAAAATCTTCTGCCGGAAATATGATTTCAGTTAACTATTGCTTTATACAAAATAAATGTTACTTGATATTAGGAGTGTTCAATAAACTTTCAATCACAAAAAACATATGGAAAGTCATTAACATTTATCAAGTTCCTACAAATTACATTTTCCATGTTATTCATTAATATTTGTTCAATATTAGCGTTCATAGTCCAAAATTCACAGGTTTACTATATATACCATTGTAGAAATGGCTAAATAGGCAAAATCTGTCAAAGAAAAAACATATACATATAAAATACAAAATCATGGCAAGTTAATCTTCATATATTGTGGATATAGAAATATCACATATTTAGGACGACTTGCCCTTTATCAACCTTTCTAGTGAAATTGTGGCCAAACCTTCCAGTAATTGGCTGATC
>MJUU01042415.1:89315-139508 GCA_002080025.1 Modiolus philippinarum
ATCTGTTCATTATAAAGGATAGATCAGACAATCTTAAATCCCTGTTATTACAGTATATATTGGAAAAAGTTAAATTTTAGATCTTCTTTTTCAGTTTTGCAGAGGCCAAATAAAGCAGATTGATAGAACATAACATTGTAATCGTTCATCTTCAACATTTAAAGCATGTACATTACAGCCAGAGACTCACTTTGATAAATCACTGTGATAGATATATCACTATATATTTTTTTAATAAATGTATCTTTTTTGTGATTGATCTTTCCTTTCCATCCCCATTGAATTTGAAAATTGGTGTGTTTTCATGTTTTAAAGGCACAAAGGTCAACCAAGATAGCCAGAAGTGACATCAAATATGTATATCTCTGCATTATTAGATAGAACCCTTCCTTTGTCTGAACCTATGACAGTAATTGGTCAGGAAACAAAATTAAAAGAGAAATATACCAAAGCCCAGTAGTACCAAAATTCCTTGATTTCTAAATTTTCCAATTTGCTAAGAGACAGTTTCTTTCTGTTTGCAAAATCCCCATCAGCATTAGTGCATAGTCTTTCTAAATCATTTCCTACATAAATCAAGCAAACAAATGAAAATTTCAATCTCTTTTTCCAATTTCAAATAATTGTCCTTGTTACCAAACCCCCTTAAATTTCAAACAAACCAGAAACAGCTGTTAATTATCACAAATGATGTATTAAAAACAACTACTGGTACAAGATGTGAACTATTGCTATTCAGCTATGGAAAAGACCCAAAAGGTTTAGAATTCAGATGTGTGAAGGGCTGTGGTGGACATAATAATACAAGCACAATTAGCATGACGATAAAAGTCGTCAACGGTAGGGAAAGTTTCAAGGTAGTTCTGGTATCTACAACTGCACATACTTCTTGCTCATCTTATAAGAATAGGAATTCACATTTAAAATGTTGTCAAAATGATTTTTTTATGGTTAAAAACTACATTTAGCATAATGTATTCATTTCTGAAACACTTGTATTTTATTTAAGGGAGATAATTATAAAGGAATAATAAGGGAAAATTTACATTATCATGATTTTTGTGTTGCCTGCACCTAGTGCAGGATCAACACATAGGGATCCCTATCTGTCGTCTTGCTTTGGTCTGTCTATCTTTCTGTCCATCTGTCCGTCTATATGGCTCAAAAATTTTAAGCATTATCCACACCTCCTCCTAAACCGCTTGGTGCTTTTCAACCAAACTTGCAGGAATGCTTCAGTATATATTAAAGATGTGCACCATGCATTTTCCAGGTTTTATGCTGTTTTTGGACTTTATCATTTTTACCTTATTGGAGTCTTGAAGGTGCATCTCAATTATCCGCAACTCCTCCGTAATGGCTTTGTATTTTTCAACCAAACTTGCGGGAATGCTTCAGTATGTCATGGAGTTGTGCACCATTCATTTTGTTTTTCTTTAATTTGTTTTTTTTCAGATTTTCACTGATTTGGACTTTGTCATTTTAACTTATTATGGTCTTAAGGGTACGTCTCCATTATCTGCAACTCCTCCTCAACAGCTTTGTATTTTTCAACCAAACTTGCAGGAATGCTTCAGTATATGTTGGAGATGTGCACCATGCAGTTTGTTTTTCTTTAATTTTGTTTTCTCTAGATTCTACAATTGTTTTTGGACTTTGTCATTTTAGCTTATCATTGTCTTGAGGGTACGTCTCCATTATCTGCAACTCCTGAACTGCTTTGTATTTTTCAACCAAATTTGCAGCAATATTTCAGTTTATATTGCAGATGTGCACCATGCATTTTTTTTTCTTTCTTTTCATTTGATTTTAGAATTCCATATTATCATTAAACTTTCACTTAAGCTTATCAAGTCTTAGGGTATGCCTCCATTATCCACAACTCCTCATAAATGGCTCTGTGTTATTGTACCAAACTTGGAGAAATGCATGCTTCAGTATATAATGTAGATGTACAACATAGACTCTATAATTCTATTTCAAACACAAGAATTCTTAAATATATAAAGTGCAGGCGACACATGTGTTCCATGGAACACCCATGCATTTTTGTTTTTATAAAAACGATCAGTGAACCCTACATGTATTTTTTATTTCATATTTCCAATGCAATTTCTTTACATGCTTTTTCCTACGTTTTCATAAAAAAAAATCTAGCTTTTTATTCATTTTAAATTTTATTTCTCCTTATATAGACTTTATTGAAAAGATAAATAGAAGCTTAGTAAAATAGCCTACTGATTTTTTTATTTACATTATTGAGTTCGTTTAAAAAACTTTGAATCATAGAAAATTAGAAAAATCTATTGTTTTATTTTTAGTCATCATATATACCTTACAGTAAATACTTTCAATATTTGACAGCAGAATTATCATAATCCCCAAGTTCTATACATAAATAAACTAAACTACCATTTTAGTGTTACTTTTGTTTAGATTCCTGGAAAATGCAGTCTTAAGAAAAAGAAAGACATTGTTTTGCACAAATGTTACTATTTCAGGGAAAAATTGCTGATAAATGCCTCAATGTTTGTTACAGTCATTTGGTTTAAAAGTGGGACAGAATTTTGACAATTTTCAAAGCTTTCCTCATTATTGTTGGTCATAGTATATAGGAATCTACTAATTCATTTGATGTGGCCTTACCTTTCATATCTGTCACTATAGTTTGCTTTGTTTTAGGTTTTGGAATAATAACCGTGTTGTTTCTATTTGGTTTAGGCAGATCATACACATAGTTTTCTTCATCTGTTGATTCATATTCATACTCATCCTTTGATTCGACTATAACCTCTGACCTTTGACCTTCCTTTACAGGATACACAGGCGGCTTGCAATTTACATAAACTTCATCATATATCTTTTTTAACACCTTTTTCTGTTTTTCTTGAGCTGGTTCTTTCTCCTCTGATATTTTTGATAAATTTGACTGGTATTTTGTTGTATCATTAGATACCTTATTTCCCCAGTCAGTATCTTGTATGAAATCTAATGCCAAATTAGTAGATTTTGTAATCACAGATTTTGCTGTCTTTTTTATTTCATTAATATCGAAGTCATCTGATTGGTTTGTGAGCAGATCTTCTGCTGAACTGTTATCGCTATTGTTTGGAATCATATATCTACTAATTATTTTACCGTCTGACTCAACCTCAGTTTCACTTCCGATCGGAATCGGACGATTTTCACCATTCGAATCTTCATCCCTATCTTGTTCGCTGTCAGCATCAAGGTTACCTGTGTCAAATTTTTGTACTTGACAATCTGACGTCCAAGCTGTTTCTGCCAAGTTTGTATGTCTGTCTATATTTATAACACCGGGCTGACTTAAAATATTTCCTGAACCAACTGTTGATGATTTAGCCTTGATTGGTGTCCCCTTTATAAAACAAATCAAATTTTTGTCAGTGTCTGTGACCTCTTTCGGACTTTCCCATGCAGATATACGAGGTCTTTCATACACTTTGCCTAATGCTGTTTCAATAGCTGCATTTTTCACAAATTTAAATTTTCTATTACTTTCATTGTCCTCAGCAATTTTTATATCAAAATGTTTCTCCGCTTTTAATTTGTGAGCTCTTTTAGAAACAGCAGGATGGATTTTCTCATGGGCAGCTATATGCTCTTTTTTGAATTTCCTCGATGTATTTTTGTGTTCTAAATCACTATCACTACTACTTTGTAGTGTCTCTTCACTAAACGTTACCCTTTTCTTACTTGGTTTCACTTGGTTTTCTGAATTCTCACTCAAACTATCACTATCTTCAGTGTTAGCATTCATATTCCTACCTTTTTCAAACTTCAAACTTAATGGAGCAAATATTATACTCTTAAGGTCACATTTTTCTGCAATATTCATTTGGAGCTCAATCTTATTTTTATCAAGGGTATCTAAATCAAGTACTTTTACAGTGCAAGTTTCCTCATTGTTAGATTTAGTAAATTCATGGCTACAGTTACTCTTCTTCACAGATGTCGTTCTTGGATCCTGCTGATTATCCTCGTTGCAATTGTTGTTCAGATTCCCATAGCCTGACGTATTATCTATCATGTCGTCATACTGTCTAATACGTAATGAAGCATTTTCCCGTGATTTTGAACTGCATGTTGGATGATTTATAGAACATCCAGATTTAACTTGTATGAAATTGCACGAACTGTATTTGTCAGGCGCAAGTGTTGTGTCGCTGGCAGTACAGTAATCTGTTTCCAAGGTAACATCAGAAGAAATTATATCATCTGAAATGAAATAAGGATATCTTGCACATTTTAAGTCAATTTAAAAGGGCTAAAAAATTTTCATATGATCTGTTATTAATTAAGCTTGATTTTGACCAGATAGAATAGTCAAGTTACCATCTCAAAACCAACAATTTTCTTGAAATTTCAACCTTTGTTTAGGCATTGTGACCTTGAAATTCAGAGAAGAATCATAAGGATTTACCTCCTGAGATAAGTTAGAATATAAGTTTGGATTTAAGGATGCTGGCTCCTCATGTTTTGGGATTTCTGCCAGATTTTCGGAACTCTCATGTTTCATCCATTTAAAGCATTGTAATTTTTTGTCCAAAAGACCCCCTTATTTTTTTCCCATAATATCATTTTATACATCTTCTGTAAGAATTTCATTATATTTTATTTATTCTGTCACATTCATTCATGGTAAAACCTTGCTTATGTTAGTCTTATGAAAAATTTGAAGAGTTCAATTTCCTGCCAAATTTAAATGAAGAGTCAAATTATCTTCCTTGCCTGCTGTCAGCCAATAATTATATTCTTTCATCCACATCTGCTTAGTGTCCTTTCTTTATATTATGTTAAGATTGGTTTAAGACAAGTTGCTCTAGCATGAACGGATGGACCAAGGGATGATTCCTATATATCTCCTAAACTTCATTTGGGGGTATACAGAATTACCTGTCCCATGACCCTTTCCATACCCCAAAGTGATTATTTATTAACAAACTTGTTCTCGTCTTGATAAAGCTGAAATATTGCTCAGTAGACATTAAATAATATTCAATCAATCAATCAATCATTTGGGGGTATAGAAAGGTATGCACATATTTTTTTATGTTAATGGATGTGATACTGAAAAACTCAATACCTGTCTTTAATTCTGTCCATGAACTTCTTAAAGATGATGCTTTACTTTTCTAAAAATAAACATTCAATTGAAATAAATTATTATCATGGCTCTTAATTTGATCAACTGTCATCACTTATCAAATATGAAAAAATATGTTTCAAAATTACAAGGAAGCAAAGCATACTGTCACCGACATCCAAGTCTTACAATTGGTTTAACAAATACAATTATGAGAAATAAAACCAACATGTTCCCATAAAACTCCTTGAGGAGTGAGCGGGGGAGTGAGAAGGGTTTGTTGACAGGATAAACATCTCCTGCTATGCACATTTGACTCATCATGTGAGAAATGATATGTTCAAAGTCAAATCGTAGCAAGGAACATGTCAACTTCGATAGCGTAGATGAAACAACTTAATGCTAAGTTAATGCATAAACAACAGTTACAATTTCCAAATTCTATTTGATCAGCTTAGCATGCTCTCCCGAATCTCATCGAATAGACTTTGGGTAATTTTCAGCATGCGACAAAGATATTACAAATTATGGCCTCACTGGATGTTACATAAAAAAAAATTACCTCTTCTAATTTTTCACTTATGATTGAAAGCGATGGTGTTGCTAAGATTGAATGTCTTCTAACTTTAACATCATCTTTTATTCTTGAGGTTCTCCTCCAAGGTCTGCGTAGTCTTATTCTAACTATAAATAAGACATTAAAACCATTTATCTCTATTTATAGATCAAGAAAAAAAAGCAGATGATACAAATTAAATATTACTAAATAACAGTATAAACTTTATACAACAAATTGTTTTATTCAATAGCATATGGGAGATAACTCTATTGTGCATATATACTAGGACAAAGCTACAAATAGTTTTTTCATCAGCAGATAAAATATTTCTTTTTTCATGAAAATAACTACTCTAGATCCAATAGATTGTAATGAGTGCATGGACACAAACATTTCTGCACTAAAAATATTAGAAAAATATTAAAAGTCAGGATTATTCTAAAGGAGATAATTAATTTTTACCGGTATAGGTTTTGAAAAATTGGTCTACAAGATTTTTATTTAATAAAATATCTCATTCAATTTTTTGTAAATTATTTTTGGCTGCCATTTTCTTTCATACTGGGCTTGCATTCTACGGCTCTGGAAGACAGTACTGTCCATGATCTATGCCAATACCCACCTCTATCTACTATTTTTTAGAGTTCATATATTTGTCTTATTTGATATGAGTACATTTTACCTTTTAATACAGTTTGACCAGATACTTTAATTTTTTTTTGGTTTATTTGTGTTTATACAAACTGCCTCACAGCACTCTTCATTTCAAACAGTTTAGAAGTTGTGTACATACTTCTTGTTGGAAGTCTAAAGAAATTCCTTATTCTAGTCCATAGATTTGGCCTTTTTGGTTGAAGTTGTTCAAATTCTATTGAGCTGTCAGATCCTGATGATTCGGACACACTATCTGAAATGTAAATTAAATATTTCATACAATTAAACCTATTTCTTAAAATTATATCCATACTCAAGCAATTCCCACCAAACAATATAGCTGAAGTTGACATTAAATACCACCCAATAAATGGGGATAGTAAAGAGGGGATACATGCATAAATGAACGGCTAATGAAAAATCAATATCATGATGAACGGAACCTAAGTTTTGGCCATCTTGATGCTTGAAAAATAAAGTTGATAATTGTTTACAAATCAACTTTTCGACTCAATATGGGACAAGACATTATATGCAGACTAATGCGAAGTTTCTTTTTTAACGTCTTTTAAGATATACAGTAGAAAACCAAAAGTGGTGACTAAAGATGCATCTAATTCCATAAAAATTTCCTTCAAAAAGAGTAGTAGTACATGTACAGTAGACCCTTCTAAACAGCATTTAGTGGATAAATTTAACAATACATATAGATATTTGGACGATATTTTGGCTTTAAATAATCCTGAATTTTCTAAATTTACAGATGAAATTTATCCTGCAGAACTTACTTTAAATAAATCCAATAGCAGCAGTGATTATACTCCTTTTCTTATCTTGATATATCAATAAATCAAGGAAAGTTAAACACTAAGGTTTATGACAAGAGGCTCTCAAGAGCCTGTATAGCTCACCTGGGTCATGGCTGACACAATAGACGGATCTTAATAAGATCCTTATGAATATTCATTAATAATCCAAAACAAGGCTACTATAGTAAAAGCTGTCAACAAACAATATGGCGATATCGAGTGAAAATGTTTATCTTCGACAGATTTATCTTTTGTTCCGGAAATTTCTCTCACCTTGTAGAGATCTATATCTAAGGAATAGTCAACCAGTTTTGGTAGGGAACATATGACCAAAGGATTCAAGTACCACAGAGGGAATCGTATGCCTTCTTAGGTAAGTTGACTGGGATCCGTGCAAGTGGTTTTTACTTGCGTATTTAGATTCAACATATTAATAAATAAACAAAGTAAAGTAGTTTTACTTATAGCAGGGAACACCAAATAAACACAATTACTCATTGGCCGTTTTCCCGACAACTACCATATAATAGAGGCTAAAACAAAACGTGTAAAAAGGGGGATGGCAATAATATGGATGAGTCATTCACACTGTTCCTAATCTATTTGACGTTACATGTCACATACCTCAGTAACCTGTACATGCTAGGTTAGCATATAAGGGTATGATGACACCCCAGCACTTATCTCTATGCTTATTCCATCCACCAAGGGGTGCCATATGCATGTGGAACTCTTTCCGATTACCCTAGTCAGGCTAGTGTATGTAAGAACAAAATGATAATATTCCCCTTTGAACATCATGTCCAAACATATATGCTCCTCATTCGAAACAGAACTAACCAGACGGCAGTGAGCTGGAGTATTCGTTCAGAATTAAAATAACACTGAGAAAAGACTGTTGTCTTTGTTACATGTACATTTATATGGGATTCTGAGTTTTGATAAGACTTACCATAAGTATTTTATGACATAATATAACTTTTCTCGAACAATGTCACGTTTTCAGTTTCAGACTTGTCCCCAAAAAATGTCTTCCTTAATATTAATCAATTTCTCAATGCCCACTGAATCCCTCAATGATTTGTACAGAGTACTCAGTGGTGGAATCAAATATTTATTTCCCATGCATCAGAGAGATATGGAGAATTGTTTACCCTCGGGGTGTCATATTTCTCTCAAGCATTGCCTTTGGGAAATATGATTCCTTTCGGTAAGCAATCTTCATATCTCCCTCATGCTAGGAAAATAAATGTATGTTGTGGAACTTATTTTCCGACACACATGTTCACTTGCATCATGGGTATACATAATAATAATTTATAAGTTCCTAACAGACATACATAAAAATGTAGAAAATATATATTGTGTCTAGGCCTGCATGTATCTTCTGTTGAATCATTCAGAATGAATAGCTTTTGAATGAAATTGTTGTTGGACATTCTTTTTACTCATAGGTGTTAGCAGACTTTGGAAATTAACCGAAAGATATCATCAAATACATGTACATTTTTGTACCAGTGAAAAGTCCAGTGAGTTATTAAATTTAGTAGATATTAGCCGAGTCATGTGAGTTCTCTCAATTCAATTCAATTAAAAAACAAAAGCGCAGTTTGTGCTGCAGGATTGGAAGATCAATTAAAACAATACAATTGCAAATGAAACTGAATTTGAATGCAATGTAAGGGACCAGTCAATTAAGAGTTCCATTATAAGACAAACTAAGAAACAAGAGGCTGGTTATATCGGACATGGGAGAAATAGTAAAAAAGATATGCAGGTATGTTTCATTCAAGTACAAAATGTAAGCTTTATGTACATGTATGTAAATATGGCCCATTGCAACAAAGTCAAAGGGTGGGGGTCATTTTGGTTTCACCTTGTCGGCCAAACGTTCTGTAGACTTTTTATTGTTCTGAGGTAATAGTGGACCCTCTTCTGAAAATCTTTGTCAAAATTGTTACGCAATTTCAGTCCTACAAACAAGATGTTTTTTTCAGGTCCACGATATATCTAAGATGGCCGCCAGCAGAAAACATTGTTTTAACATTGGACCCTATGGGAAAACACATTCAAAGATTTTCTCCTGAAACTGTTTAGCTAATTAAATTTTGGAACCAAACTTGGCCGCATTAGTCCACTCCTTAAGTGATTCCCTACAAAAAGCGTTTTTCAGGTCCGTGCTATATCCATGATCGCTGCCAGTGGGTACCATTGTCTTAATGTTGCATCCTTTGGGAAAAACATTCATAGATTTTCTCCTCTGAAACTGCTGAGACATTGGAACCAAACTTGTGCACAATAGTCCTTAGATGTCCCCTGCAAAAAAGGGGACATCTAAGTGTTCTTAGGTCAGGCACTATATCCAAGATGGATGCCAGGCCAGCAGTAAACATAATTAAACAGTGGACCCTATGGGAAAACATGCTCACAGATCTTTTTCACTTCAACAGTTTAGCCAATTGGAACCCTATAGCACTTGGATGGACCCAACTGAAACATTTTCAAAGGTTTTGTCGGCTGAGACCACTTATCAAAATGGAACCACCGTTCAATTTAGGGTTCAGGTGAGCGATACAGGCCCTTGAGAGCCTCTTGTTAGCATTAATTTTGTATTGAAAAGTTTGTTTATGGGGCATAGTGTTTCACAAACACATCCTATTTTAGGTCACATTGATAGTCTGAAGTATATAATGTAAGTGTATATATGTTTGTGATTTTATATCTTAATTATTAAACATGTTAAAATTTATGTCTCTCCAATTGGATTTTTTTTCAAAAGTAAGACTGTAAAAATCTTTATTGATAAATTAATTTTATATTGACCTTTCCTATACATCTTAAAACCAAGATTTATATATTGGTCTAAAAAAGTGGAGCGAGGGGATGCAATCAACGATTGACCTTTTTTATACGACCGCAAAAAAATTGAGGTCGTATGATGGTATGGCGCTGTTGTCGTTGTCTTCCGGCGTAGTCGTCTGTAGACACTTTTGTTTTTTGTCAATACCTTACGTTCCAGGTGACCAATCCTTATGAAATTTTAACACAGTGTTCCTTGGCACAAANACATTCAAAGATTTTCTCCTGAAACTGTTTAGCTAATTAAATTTTGGAACCAAACTTGGCCGCATTAGTCCACTCCTTAAGTGATTCCCTACAAAAAGCGTTTTTCAGGTCCGTGCTATATCCATGATCGCTGCCAGTGGGTACCATTGTCTTAATGTTGCATCCTTTGGGAAAAACATTCATAGATTTTCTCCTCTGAAACTGCTGAGACATTGGAACCAATGGTTATTTTGGCCCTCCCGTTTTTAAAAAAGGGGCCAAAAGGGCAAAATTGGGTGTTTTCACATATTTGGCTGTAGAATATTTATTATTTATTGGATTTTGATGGGGTTTCTTTCATTGTGTTCCTATTGAATTTCCTATCAGTACTGTGCCTACAGATTTTACGTGGCATGTACCGTTCATGATATAAATGGGGCCCAAAGGGGGCGATTTTCAAAAATTTCATTTTATTTATTTTAAGTCCAATTTTGATGCAGTTTTTTTGCAATGGATTCCTTTTGAAAATTAATATAGAGCTGCACAATCAGATTTTTGACAACATGTTTATTTTCCAAGCTTTGAGGGGCCGAATGGGGATAAAATTGCAAATTTGCAGATTACCTGAAATTTTCAATTTTCATCGGAATTTGATGGGATTTTTTTCTTTGGATTTTCTCTTGATATAAGCTTTCAGTAGTATGTCAACGGATTTGGCACAGCTCTTACCGTGTCCAAGCTACAGGGGGTCAAAAGGGCTGAATTTACAATTTTCAGAATATGTAAAATCTTTTATTTTTGTATTGGATTTTACTGGGTTCCTTTCTTCGGATTCCTCTTATATAGTTAAAGTAGTATGTTGATCAATTTGACATACATGTACCTCTTACCATTTCTGATATATACGAGAAGAGGAATTATAAGGGATAATTTTTTTTTATTTTCCTTAGTTTGTGTGCAGCTAATTACTTGGTCAAGCTCTTGATTGTGTCCATTTAATTACTGTATCAAACTCTTTACTGTGTCCTCATTCATTTTGATTTTAACACTTGTTCAAATTTCAGTGTTCGACATGCTGCGGTTGTATCCCTTTATTTCATTTTTCATTGGGTTTAAATGAGATTTTTATATTCCAATTCCACTTATTATGAGTAGATAGATTTTGCATACATTTGCACATGCATCTTTTTCTGTTTCCTAGATTTTGCATAGCCTTTACAGATTCCAAGCTTTAAGGGATCAAAAGGTCTAATATTTGTGTTACTTAGTTTGTGTCATGCTAATCGTGGTAATTATTTAGTCAAGCTTTTTATTGATACAATGTATAATTTAGGCCATACAAAATTAATTAATTGGTTCTCAGGCCATTTTTCATTGAAACAGATGAGGGAGGGAGGTAATTTTTTTTATCTTTTTATTTGCCAAAAAATAGATGAGGCAGCTTTTTACATTGTAAAAACCACAAAAAAGTAGTGAGGGAGGTGATTTTTTATTTTTATTTTATTGAAATGGCAAAAAATAGGGTCAATGAGGGGCTTTTTTCAAGCCTCAAACTAGATGACGGAGGGCCTGTGAACCAATAAATTATTTTTTTATGGCCTTACATATATTATACAAAAATGTAAATACTTAATGTACTATAGTATTTACCATGTGTGTAATTTGTAGCTTCGAATCATAATATCAATTTTTCTTTTTCTTTATTTTATTAGGAAATGGAGAATGAGGGAAATATTTATCCGTATGGAGTTTTTGTTATCCGATGTGCTCCTTGGCTATAACTGCAACACCTGAGTGTAAAGTTTATTATCAAACGAGGATTATGTGCTTAAAATTACAAAATTACATGGATGCAAGGGGATGTGCGAACAAGGATGGTGAACTCAGTAGCAAATATATGTATTTGTAAGGGAGGAAAATGAAAGACATCAATGGCAGTAACTGGTTAAGTTGGTGCAACTTTTATGTGTGGTTTTAGAGTGAATTACAATAGAGACTGTTCGTACATTTTGATGCAAAATTCTGGCAGGATGTATTTTTAAAAAATGTAAATTATTGTTTCCATGTTGTTAGGTCCTCGGATTAACTGAACACATTTTTAAACTACATGCCCTGGTGATGACCCAGGACAAGTTTGGATTAAATTGGCCCAGTGGTGTAAGGGGAGAAGATTTTTAAAAAAAAAAGTTTACTACGGATGGACGGACGGACGACAGACGACGGACGCCAAGTGATGGCAAAAGCTCACCCTGGCATAGCCAGGTGAGCTAATAAATGGGATGATTTCTCCTTCCCTATAGACTATAGTTAATTTTCCCCATCTCGACGGCGATGTTTCGTTAGCCCCTTCTTACAGGGTCTACATTTCACAACTTGTTCGATATGCACGAGTATGTAGTGATGTTCCTGACTTCAAAGACCGAAATCTTTGTCTCACTGAAAAACTTCTGCATCAAGGGTTTAGATATCATAAATTGATAAAAACATTCTCTAAATTTTATTATAGATACATTGACTTATTAAGAAAATTTGGTTCTACATGCAGGGCTCTTATACATCAGGGCATTTCACATCCAAACTTCTATGGCAATATCATTTACAAATTGTAGCACATAAATTCAAAAATTGTCCTTCCAAACTTATTAATCCCTTGAACAAACTTGTTCAAAAAGGATTTAAATAAGCATTGTTGTTAAATCCTCACTTCTGATTTTTGTTGGCAAAAATATTGATCATCTCTTAAATGCTTTACACCATAACTAAATTTAAACAATTTTTCATATTGGCAGTATTTAGCATTGCATAATATCATATTCGTCTTTCATAATTGATGATGTTGTTATACCAAATCAATTTAGAAGTATTTCAATTGAAATTTCATATGTAAGAAGGCTTGATATCATAGTCAACGGAAATTATGTCCTTAGCTAGCTGTCAGTAACTGCGAGCATTTGTCCGAACAGTACCTGTGTGTATTGTCTTCATGTTTTATGTACTTCATTGTAAGGGTACTCGTCTTGATAAGATGGACTTTTTTCTAATTTGATTTTTACTGTGAGTCTTTTTGTGTATTTATTTTTAGCCATTCACCACACATAGGGGGAGGGTCTGCATCCAAGAAAACGAGTTTAACCCCACCAAAATTTTTTCGCCTGTCCCAAGTCAGGAATATATGTTGGTCATTGGGTTGTCCTTGTCTTCTTATAAAATTTCAGTTTCTTGATATTTGGGTTATTGGATGTGGTTTGCTTCCATTGATTTATTCACTTTTTTACCTTTTTGGGGCCATTTAGGGCTTGCTATATGGTGTGAGGTTCCTCACTGTGTTGAAGACCGTACGGTGACCCCTAGATGCTTTGTTTTGGGTTGTTTTAACCTGGATATGGGATGTTGTCTCCTTGACATTTACCCCATTTCCTTTCTTTTTCATATGTATAAAGATTACCATTTATTTTCTTTGAAACGGTAGAATACCAAAAGTGGCAAATCAGAATACACCAACCCCATCACATGTAGAAGAATGCATAGTACTAGAGGCCCTCAAGAGCCTGTAGCTACCCTGGTCTATTGATGACACACACAGTCCAAATAACCTCAAATGCTAAAGGGTCTCATTTTCTAGTATGATACAAATGTAATGGATCTTGCTGTAATATGGCCCAATCTGTCAAAGCAGATTATCTTTGAATGTATTACTATTTCGCATGCATGCATACTCACAGCATAGGCTTCTATGTTTAATTATGTACCCACTGGCGCCCATTTTGGATGAGGTACAAACATACTTTGAAGGGGACATCCTGACAACTATTGTCACTTACTTTAATTTAAATTGTTCAAGCTGATTCAGAGGAGATCTTAGCATGTATATTGTATTTCCCATAGTCCAATATGTCAAACCATGTTCCCTGTTTGTGGCCATCAAGGATCTTATGTGGACTTACTGGACAATTTTTTCAAAGTGGGCCAACAAGGGATAATTGTTTGGTTCCATTAGGAAATTGTTTCATAGGAGAAGATCTTTGTGTTTTCAAATAGGGTCCAATGTTTAAATAAGTTCCTTGCATGGCAGCCATCTTGGATGAGTAGCAGAATTGTCAGTCACATTTTGTAATGAGGACTATTATAACCAAGTTTGATTACAATTAATCAAGTTGCTTCACAAAGGAAGGTCTTTGAATGTGTTTTCTAATAGAATTCAATGTTAAACTATGTTCCCCAATGGCGGTCATCTTGGATATAATGCAAACTTGCAAACAGACACATTGTCCTATGAAGGACAGTTGTTAAAATATGCCCATCAGTTTCAGAGGAGAAGAATTTTGAACAAGAATATGTGTCTAACGGACAAAATGCCCCACCTCACACCTATTTTGAGCAATGCTATATTTCATGATCTTGGTGGCATGGGTAAATTTTATGTTTTTTTTTTAATTTATATCCTAATGTGTATTTATATGAAGTTTCATGATAATAGTATACATCCGTCACAGAAAAAAAAAACTTAAACCTAAGGTTAAATCTCATACCATCCTCCTTTTCCATGATCAGTGAAGCATGAAATTGGTAGCATGGAAAAATTTCTTTTATATATGTTAAATTATACCTTAATGTGTATTGATGTAATGTTTCATGATAATAGAATACATCCTTTACAGAAAAAAAACTTCAACCTAAGGGTAAACCGGATACTTCCTTTTTTCCATGGTCAGTGAAGCATGAAGTTGACAGTAAGGGTAAATTTTTATCATGATTTTTGTTTAATTATACCCTAATGTATATTTATATAGAGTTTCATGATAATAGCATACATCCTTCACAGAAAAAAAACTTCAACCTAAGGGTAAACCTCATACTACCCCCTTTTTTCCATGATCAGTGAAGCATGAAGTTGGTAGCCGGGATAAATTTTCACTATGATCTTTATTTAATTATACCCTAATGTGTATTTATACAAAGTTTCATGAAAATAGCATACATCCTTCACAGAAAAAAACTTCAACCTAAGGGTAATTCTCATACTACCCCCTTTTTTCCATGATCAGTGAAGCATGACGTTGGTATCCAGGATAAATTTTCACTATGATTTTTATTTAATTTTACCCTAATGTGTATTTATACAAAGTTTCATAATAATAGCATACATCCTTCACAGAAAAAAAACTTCAACCTAAGGGTAAACCTCATTCTACCCCCCTTTTTCTATGATCGGTGAAGCATGAAGTTGGTAGCCGGCAGTGTTCCAGCTAGGATTTAAAAGGAGCAGGGCGCCAGTCCTGAAAAGGGCACTTTAACGCACTGACTTGAAATAGGAAATGGGCACTTACGTGTGATGATCGTTAATTTAAAAGGCGTACAAAACACTTTTTTTTATTATATCAGCAAAATACATTCATATATATTTATATGAGGGGGCAAGACCTTTTCATTTAATGTGTTGTGGGCATTTTCAGCTGGTTTTTAACTGTTTTGGAGAAAATTTAAGATTGTTAGCATGTTAAAGAACCCCCTCCTGTCCCCTCTTATATATACTGGTAATATGTTAGTAGTGTAACCATGTTACTTTTGAGATAGATCAAGAATTAAGTTCTGTCCCATTGTCATTTATTTTCTCAAGGTACATTAATTTCCAAAAGAAAGCTGTAGGGTTTAACCACAAGGCAATCAGAGCATTTTTTATGCAGATGCCATTTTACTCAAATGATTATTAAACTTTTTATATCATTACATGGGAAAGGCACTTAAGTGTGGTAATTGTTAACTCAAAAGTTGTATCACAATGTAATTGTAGTACTTTTATGATAGATTTACAATGCATTTCTGTTCCATTGACTGTTATTTCATTAGAATTTCTTCAAACTTCTAATGGAAGCTAGTCGAGTATTTCTTTTTAGCTAATAAAAAGAAAAATCATTTGCAAATAATTCAAAATTATGTTAATTGTTGTTTGCTTCATGTTTGAAATTGAAGCAGAATAATTTTTTACTATCAATCAAATTTAGAAAAATGCTGTATGACTGTAAAAGGAAAATAAAATTGAAATAATTCAGATGAAAAATTAAAGGGAAATAACTCAAAGCCACAACCACGTGTGGTAAATAAAATAATATATTTAGAACAGGGTAAATTATTTTGCATTGATGAATCTAAACTTAGCAGTACTTTATATAGGCTAATGTTTTCTTTGCCACAAAGTGGAGAATGTAAAGGATTCAGTTTATGAAATCTATTTTTGATAATACTGGCCTTGGATATATATTTAAGAATTGAAAAAAAAGAATTCTATATGCAAAGTATAACTCATTGACTGCACGTGACAGAAAGAGTTACAGGTAAGCACAGGTAAATGGATGACATTTTATATTGCTGATGGAGTTAATTAATGGCTCAGATAATTCTTTAATTAACAGGAAAGGTGTAATGAAGTTATTAATTGGGCAATTACCATAAAGTGACAGGTCAATCAGCTGTTACAACTATTTAAACACTAATTACTGGGGCCATAAATAGATAATTGATTTACAAATGTTTGCTGATTTGTAACTTTCAAAATGACCAAATACGATCTTGAAGTAAACTGGTAAAGGATGAGGACAGAAAGGGTGATGTTAAGGGCATGAAGGGCACTGCAAAGGGCATCATGGGCGCTAAAAGGGCATAACCAAGGGAGCGGCGCCCTTCTAAAATAGGCTAGCGGGAACACTGAATTAAACAAAAATCGTAATAAAAATTTATCCCGGCTGATTTTTGTTTAATTATATCCTAATGCTTATTTATACAAAGTTTCGTGATAATAGCATACATCCTTCACAGAAAAAAAACTTCAACCTAAGGGTAAACCTGACTTGGGACGGCCGGACGGCGGACAGACCCGAACATAGGCGGGGCATAAAAAGTTTACGTCACCGAGAGGAGTAATATCCCTTTGGCTAGCGAAGAAGTATCTTCTGATGATACATATACTTCTGAAATTTGTTAATACTTTATTTTGCATTTGGTTGCTCCTAGTGAATTTTGCAGGAACTTATTTTTCGCAATATTCTATCACTGTTGCTGCATTTACATTTATGAATATTCCCAACTATTTATTTTGGATATTTTTGATATTTTCACGCACATTACACCAGAACCCTTATATGAAGGATTGTTGAACTTCATGATAAGAGTTCCAACACACCTGTTGACACTACAAATTGGTTATGTTGCATTTAATGCATTTGCAGATTTATACTAGTATGGTAGCTCCTATTATCATGGTACATATAGCTACAAAGAAACGTTAATGTCACAGTTAAAATGAACGTAAATACCACGATATAATGAAACCCAGAATATTTGAATATAAGAACCTACAAATGTACTACTATACCTACAGGCTACACGGCCAGACTTAGACCGAATTATCTGTTGTTTACAAAGCTTATGACATGTTCATACAACCAGGTCCAGATCAGTAAAAGATAAACATAGGATGATAAAAGTAGCTTTGCATTGTAAACGACAGATAATTCGGTCTATGGCCAGACTCATGTCACTTATCTTTAATGCATTGATACTAACAAATATTGTCTTCTGTATGCCAATAGTACCATGACCTTTGGTTGAAAGGGACAAAGTGTCTACTAGTGCCTCTAGACACATGCCAGAGCCATAGAGACAAAATAAAAACTGAAAAAGGAGAAACTCAGATTTAAGAAGGCTATTCAATACAAATAATTCTGATCAAGAAATGCATAATTTACCACTGCTACCACAGAGAACTATTCTTCTCTTCTTTTTGGTAACTGTCATGTTCTAAGTGGCGTATGTAAATTTGTCTTTCCCTCTGTCAGAAACTTAGACCGGAAGTTGCAGACGATGCCAACATTTGTGACGTTTACATCGAGTATTTTGATTGGACAAACTCAGTGCATGAGGTTGCTACAACAGGTACACTCGACCTGTGCCCTTTTGCCTTTACCTTTGATCACCTTTACCCCCACCATCCAAGACAAAAAGTAACGACTCTGCGAACTACAGTGATCACCGTACTCAAAACAGGTATTCAAGACCTAAAAATTAGATATAATATTTCTTGACATTTTTTAAATGAATTATCGATATAGCCACTAAAAAAGGGGGCCTTTGAGACTTTCAGGAATTTTGGGAATCCAGTTATGTGAAAATGTGTGTTGTATTAATATAGAATAAACAATCGCATCGAGTGAGAAACGACATTTCTACACTAGAGATAGTTAAATTTTCAAATATTTTAAACACGAGGCTTGCCGAGCGTTTAAAATATTTGAAAATTTAACTATCGAGACGTCACAATGGTAAAGTCGGAAAACGGCAAACACATTTGACGTCATAATTGAATTTCATCCAATCAATTGCCTAGAACAACATTCTCTCTAGAGAGGAGAACAGTTGTTATACACCCTTGGCATAATTTTTTTCATTATCTTTGAAATCTACCTATTGATAGTCATTATTGTTACTAAAAGAATTCTAGGATACATGTATATGATTGCTAAGTAGAATTCCAAAAAATAAGTGGTCTTTGAGACTTTCAGCAACAACAACATTAAACAGACAGATACCTATAAAACATGAACTCAAAATCTTACATCACTACGTCCAACATAAGAAAATTCCTGGATGGTGAAACATTAAACAACTAGATGTTGTCAGAAATGACAGCTATCCCCGCACTCCCTGTTTGATACAGAAAACAGTTGTTATACACCCTTGGCATATTTTTTTTTTATTTTTTAAATCTCCCTATTGATAGTCATTATTGTTACTTAAAGAATTCTAGGATATATGGTTGCTAAGTAGAATTCCAAAAAATAAGTGGTCTTTGAGACTTTCAGGAAATTTACCAAAATTGGAATTGAACATTTTTGAAATCCAGTTGATGAAAATGTTTTTCCTAAACTAAATAAACAATTTAAGTATGTTTGCTAAGTAGAATTCCAAAAAATAAGTGGTCTTTGAGACTTTCAGGAAATTAACCAAGATTGGAATAAATATTTTTGAAATCTAGTTTATGAAAATGTTTTTTCCTAAACTAAATAAACAATTTAAGTATGGTTGCTAGGTAGAATTCCAAAAAATAAGTGGTCTTTGAGACTTTCAGGAAATTTACCAAAATTGGAATCAAATATTTTTGAAATCAAATTTATGAAAATGTTCGTCCTAAACTACACAAACATTTTAAGTATGGTTGCTAGGTAGAATTCCAAAAAATAAGTGGTCTTTGAGACTTTTAGGAAATTAACGAAAATTGGAACCAAGTATTTTTAAATCCAATTCATGAAAATGTTCAACCTAAGCTACACAAACATTTTTTAAGTATGGTTGCTAGGTAGAACTCCAAAAAAAAAGTAAGTGGTCTTAAATACTTTCAGGAAATTTACCAAAATTGGAATCAAATATTTTTGAAATCCAATTATGAAAATGTTCGTCCTAAACTACAAAAACATTATAAGTATGGTTGCTAGGTAGAATTCCCAAAAATAAGTGGTCTTTGAGGATTTCAGGAAATTTACCAAAATTGGAATCAAATATTTTTGAAATCCAATTGATGAAAATGTTGGTCGTAAACAAAACAAACATTTTAAGTATGGTTGCTAGGTAGAATTCCAAAAAATAAGTGGTCTTTGAGACTTTCAGGAAATTTACCAAAATTGGAATCAAATATTTTTGAAATTCAATTGATGAAATGTTCGTCCTAAACAACACAAACATTTTAAGTATGGTTGCTAGGTAGAATTCCAAAAATAGGTGGTCTTTGAGACTTTCAGGAAATTTACCAAAATTGGAACTGCCTTTCAGAATCCTAAGTTTTCAGAATTTTGTTTTTTACCAAACACTTGTCAGAATATAAGATAATATGCCAATATTAAAAATAAAATATGTGTCTTTGACATTTTCAGGAAATTTACCAAAGTTAGAACCGGAACCAAAATTCCAAAAGCTTATTGCAAATCTATAGACTATATGCAACAATTCTGCATAAAGATTTTATCCCTAAATCCAAAAATGTAGGAGGAGGTTGCGTCACATGCCACATGTGTCTAATCCACATCTTTGGGTCTTTGTTAAAATTGACATCATGGGGCCTCTTGTTTGCACCAAGACCAATATAAAAAACCCGAACGCTTATGTATAGTCTACAGACTATATGCAACAATTCTATAACAAAATTAAATTCCTAAATCCATAAATGTAGGAGTTTGTGTCACATGCCACATGTGTAAAAAATTGACATCATGGGGCCTCTTGTTTGCACCAAGACCAAAATCAAAAATCCGAAAGCTTATTGCGCATCTGCGCACTATATGCAACAATTCTACAACAAAATTTAATCCCTAAATCCAAAAATGCAGGAGGAGTTTGAGTCACAAGAAAAGTGTGACGGACGGACGGACGGACAGACGGAGGGTATAACATTATCCCCGAACTTTCTTCGAAAGTGCGGGGATAATTAAAAATGCATGGCTGCTATGTAGAATTAAAAAAATAAGTGGTCTTTGAGATTTGCAGGAATTTTAGCGAACATGAAATATCCTGATTTTAGAATTGTAATTATTCAAATTTTGGTTTTATACCTAACACTTGCTGAGATATAAAATTATATGCTCAGATTAAAAAAAAGATATGTGTCTTTGACATTTTCAAGATTTTTTTGCCAAAGTTGGAACCGGAATCAAAATTCTGAAAGCTTATTGCGCATCTACGGACTACATGCATATGCAACAATTCTTCAACAAAATTAAATCCCTAAGTTCGAATATATAGGACGAGTTTGAGTCACAAGAAAAGTGTGATGGAAGTATGGGTGGACAGATGGACAGAATGAACTTGAGACATCGTAGGGCATTACAATATCCCGAACTTTCTTCGAAAGTGCGGGCATAAAAATTTCGGTATGGAAAAGTGTTTTATATATCCTACTGAACCAGGATCACCCTAGGGAAAAATACTTATGCATCCTACTGAATCAGGATCACCCTACGGAAAAATACTAATACATCCTTCTGAATCAGGATCGCCCTACGGAAAAATACTAATACATCCTTCTAAATCAGGATCACTCTACGGAAAAACGCTAATACATCCTACTGAATCAGGATTACTCTACGGAAAAATACTAATTGTCAAATTTCAGCACACGCAGCAAACTGCTGGAATTCATCGTCACATAGCACCATCATGGATCATTTTGACAACTATAAGATCCTTTGTGACCAGCAATATTGTTTCAGGGCGAGAATATCGTGCGAAACCCAACTATAATCACAACACTCACTGATATTTGTAGGAACCTCTACCAAGGAGAGCAATAGGTGATATCCAGGTTCATGGTGTGATCTGAAATGCACTCCCTAATTTATCACTTTGTAAGAGTTATCTTTCTTGGATGTGGACAACCACGTATGTTCAAAACTTCAATGAAGGTGTTTTATTCACACATTTCTAGTTTGAATAATCCTTGGTGATTTTGTACTGATTAATGGATCTCAGAAATTATGTAAAATAAAAATATTTTCTTTTATACTATTTTTTATTTTACTTAAGAATCCTGAAATCAGTTGCCTGTCACTGAAAGAAATAGTTTATTTCCTTTAAGAATATATCTAATGAATTGTTCCAAAATATTTCCCTCCTCTTGCTTTATTTGTTGACAACTTCGATTTTCTCAGAAATAATTCTGTTTTTGAGAAATTCACGTCAGAATATTTCTGTTTTCCTTAGTGCTCATTACAACAAGGATTAGGGAACCAGTTTGTGACCACACCGGGATCAGTCTAAAAGTGCAGACCATGAACTTGGATATGGGCTATTAGATACCATCCTACTTGACTTCTCCAAAGCATTAGACTTCTTCAGAAAATGTACGACTATGGTTTCCAATGACCTACAGTTAACTGGATAAAGGACTTCCTCAGTAAGAGAACACAAATCAAACTTGCTAGAAGGCCATAATTCCGAACCTCTCCACGTCATATCGAGGGTATTACAGGGGACAGTATTGGAACTGCTCTTGTTCCTGGCCTATATAAATGGCATGCCAGAAGCTACAACATCTGAATCAAGATTCTTTGCAGATGACTGCTTACTTTACAGGAAGACCAAAACCAAGAAAGACATCCAGGGATTACAAGAAGACCTGAACAAGTTATAAGAGTGGGAATCACAATGGTAGGTGTACTTCAATACAGGGAAGTGTACAGTCATTCGGATCACCAACAAGAGAAACCCTCTTTAAACAACTACCAAGTGCATAATCACATCTTATAGTGTAGTTGAATGGGAAATAAATACATATTAGTCAAACAAACTGCAGCCGAATATTTTAAACTACTGTAGTAGTTCTTTGAAATTCCCATGTACATCACGTTGAGAAATTTTATATAATCGCTTAAAATGTGTTTTAATTCTTTATTATAAAATACTTGGCTAGGTAAATTGACAGTATATTCCTAGCGGTTCTAGATCTACAGCCAATTCCAGTTTTCATTCATCTTTATCGATCACCAAAGCTTGACATGCTCTTAATACTATCACGGCCTGTTTGCAATTGATGGCAACCTGGGAATGGAGTAAAGGACTTGAAGAAAAGGTAATCTTTGTCCATTTTAAAAGGGCAAATCCTGCTATGGTCGGTGACAAAATGCAAACGGATAGTTCTATTGTTGAGTAATCGTGACATTTAGCCAAAATTCTTCTGTTATACACCTCTTAAGGTGGAAATTGAGGTTATGACTTCGTCATCGAAGATGTCTTCCAGGAAAAATAACAGGAACAGTGTAAATAAGTCATAAAAGGACAGACTTATCCAACGGAACGACTTATCTTAGATGTTATAAGGGTGAATGGAAAGGATAGCAAAAAAAGACAGTATTCTTACTATGAAAAACAGACACAGGGAAGGCTTATCCGACTTTCAAGTAAGAAAACAACCCCTTCCAAGAAAACATTCATACGAAATACGGGGTTGAACTGTGCAAGAAATCAAGCAAGGGGTACCTCTCATAGGATCTAATGAATGTATGAACTACTCACACACATGGACACAACAAATAGGGGTATGGGCGCAAAAGCGTTGTAGCTCTTGAGGCAGGTTGCTGGCGCACTGTCTTCAGCAGTTAGCAGAAACTTATAGGTTTTGCTGGTCATACGATTGTTCGACGCTTCTTCTTCTTTGCCACTAATCACGGGATAAGGAGCATGACCAATCCACTGATGAAACAAAAGTAGGCTGGAAAACTTAAGGAGGGGGTACCAAAGCAGCACACATACAGGACATAGCAGATCCCATGATACAGCAGATCAACAGCAAACTGTTATGGAAATGGAGATGACCTTTTCCAAAAGGTTTTGGAGCCATACTCATGCGGTAAACTTTTCTTCTATGTAGTAGATGCAGCGGACGTCTAAACGTCATCAATGATTTATATGAAGGATCATGTCGAACAGGGGAATGTTCTTGAATGAACTATGGGTTATAAGATCAGACCAGAAATATCGTAGAATAATGACCATGCTTCATATCGTACCCAGGTTGTAGGCTGTTGACACTTTGAAGTAGCAAGAAACAGTTTCCAATACGTTCCACGATTCGAGTACACCACAAACCGGATGACATTGGGGAACTAAAGTATAAAGGCTGTCAGAATGACAGTTCCAGCTACCATAGGAATTGATACCATGGCAAAGACGGCTAGCATATGCAGTAACTATTTACCTGCATTATGTTTTTTTTTTAAATTGATTGAGCTTGAAGATTTTTTGTGAACATGTTGAGTGGTACGCTAACATCACGTGCTTGACTCTGGGGCTGCGTAAAGAGTTTTTGGCTTCATTGATGCTATGGTGGAATAGAATAGCACTTCCCCGGGTTTACTACGTAAATCTCATAGATTTTGCCTTCATGCAGTTGCAAAGGAAGGGTAAACTGGGCCAGAATCCGACTACAGGGTCCGATACAATGAATGAAAACCCCTGTTTAGTCTTCGGTTTGTCTGCAATCCGCTTCGACAAGATATCGTCCGTTTATTTACAGGTAGACTTCAGCCTCATGACCCTGCTTCTATTCATCGAGGTCATAATAGTGACCTCGACCTTTTTGAAAAGATCGAGCTGTATTCTCCTAGACCACGAAGTTCATTTTCAAACTGTTAGACTCGAACTCGAGTATCCTGTGGGTAACCACTGGGGCATATGCTTCAGTGGCAGCATTTATGTCACGCCCGACTTCTTCCTAGTTCTGAATGTCTACCGTCGATTCCGTCATTCACTCAGACTGGTGGTTCACATCGATGACAAAGAGTGAAAACTGGTCGGTGAAGCAGAGGTATTGACGTTGGCATTACTGAGCAGACTATATTACATGCGATGAAGTTGACAACATGGTAGAGTTTTACGCTGATTTCCAGAATGATGTTTCACAACCGACAGTGGTCACATACGGCGGCGGTGTGCGTCTGATAAAAGCTTATGTCCGTTTTTTTTACCACATAGTGATCTATCGAGGTTTATCGTGTTCACTTTTGACATTCAGACACCAGTAGGCTAGGTGGCTATTGAATAGCACTGTCTCATGCGAAATTCTCAAAAGATCTCAATTTTGGATTTGTTGTCGGTGGTATTGTACAATTCAAACGTGGCTGACATGGGACACCAACCAGGAAAACCATGCTTAAGACCAGTTTGGCCACTTCATTTACGGCAGTGGCCTTCAGCACTGAAATTGGATTTACGTTGTGCCCGAGAGTGAGCTCAGTTTTGAATCTGTAGACGATCTTGTAGTCGGTGGTAAATTCATTGATGTGCTGGAGGGAATGATAATGGAGAATAAACCCTGATAAGGGAATTGGTGGTGATTTATTCATGTACTGCTGAGAATCTGGTGTTGTCTGCCGTGGCATTAGTCGTTAAATCTTTGAACCACAACTGGTTGAGACTCTTAGATTAAGAGAAATTTTCGGGGTCGGTGAGCATTCGAATGCAACCATGTCTAGATCTGCACCAGAGTAAGTAATTGCATCGGCCTTTAGTATAGCTCTTTGCAGGGTAAAGGAATAACAAGAAATACCGAGGTTACTGGATTTGGTAATCCATGGACCAAAATATGTGTAAAAGCTGATAGAGAGCAAATTACCAATTTGATCTAAATAGGAAAGCCAAAATCAGATAAGGACAGAGTTCTACAAGAGGGAGATACTCCTTAGGTTTTAACCAATTTTTCTTCAATTTTTCAAATAAAATCGGTTTTCTGGCCAGAACCGAAGTACTGGCTACTGGGTTGGTGAATACCCTCGGGGGCTAACAGTCCACCAGCAGTGGAATCGACCCAGTGGTAACAAATAACAAAATACTGAGGTTACTGTGATTTTTAGTTCTGCATATGCGCATTTCGACAATTTATGTCTCGTCAGTGCAGATTAAATCTAAAAGTTTGAAAGACAATAAACCCCAAGATGTTAAAAGACTGATAAACAAAACCAGTATGATCTAAATGTAAAGCCAGAATTAGCTAAGGACAGAGCTTTGCATGAGAGAGATACTCATTCATCCTGGGCACCGGCGCGGGATTCTTATTTGTGAACCTGAAAACTTGAGATATTCATCGAAGGTCAGTCCTCTTTGCTGATGGAAACCTTTCAACCTTTATTTATCCTTCGATGATGGTGATCGTCTCTTCCACTGTGTAAATGTTTATAGCGCCACAAAAATGGTGGTGTCACAACCTCAGACGATGTTCAACTGGGTCTGCTGCTTAAAGTCCTTCGACATTGCATTGTGGTCTTCCTGGGGACCTTACTGCTGCTGAAGACTGTAAGCGATACGTTCAATAGTCCTGGAGGTACTATTTTCATTGCCTTATAGAGTTGCCTTTCAATGGTCAAGCGCATCGTGTCTCTACTCTATGAGGAACGGCTTTAACGCAATAAACACAACGACCAGTGGGTGGTGACACTTGATATTGACGGAGTTGAGCCTACGAATGTCATTCCTCGAGAACGTATTCACTAACAGCTGGTAGATTAGGTGGTGGAGCGACGTTCCATCCAAGTACAATCGATGATAGCACAGCCATCCATTGCATAGATGATTGATCCAAAACTGCCTGGTCAGCTATCAACAAAAAAGAAGCAATTGAGATCGAGAGAGTACAGAGGAGAGAAACTAGATTGCTAACAGATATTCAACATTCAAGCTATGGTGACCGCTTGATTTATTTAGGACTACCATCACTGCAATACAGAAGAATCACGGCAGACTTGGTTGAAACATATAGAGTCATCAATAGAATAGATAGAGGTTGAACCACCTGAAACCATTTTTCCAATTAGAGAAACGCATACTAGGGGCCATAAATACAAAATCTACAAACAACACAGTAGAACTAATTTATGGAAATACAGCTTTACTCAGAGAGTAGCTGACATATGGAATGGACTACCACAGAAGGTAGTCGAATCTAAAACTGAAAACATTTTCAAGAATACGTTGAACAAACATTCCAAGAACTACCCAGTGATATTTGTCCCCGACTTTTATGGACGAAGCGGCGACAAATGTTCACACTATTGTGACGGATCAGAGAGCCCTGAATATATCCATTAGATCTCAACGACAAGGTAACAGGGTAAGAAGGTAAAACTTTGACTACTCAAGGATTTAGCATCAGATTGACGGAAGCGGGAAGAACGGTTAATGACCATCTTCGGTCCTGTATCGTTGCAGGAAATGTCTCCAACGCCCATTTATTTTAGAGGAGCGGTGAAAACGAACAAGATAGGCTCGAGTGAGGTGATGACATTCAATAGACGATTGCGAACGGTTAGAACCTTGTGGAGCAAGAAATTCACCGTTCTTGTCAGTAGCCAGTGCAAGGCTTATAGAGAAACCGATTAACTGGACGCCTATCGAAATACACTTACCATTGACAATTTTAAAGGCCCATTAACAAACCTAGGCAAACGCTTGAACACTAATGGAACCCCCAAGGAACTTGTCAAACCGTTCAACTAAGTCGATGAAACAGACCAGCACCTTGATCTTTGCTATACCAAACACAGGAACACGGCTGCTCACATTATCTGCGACAAAGCCATACCACTCAACCCTAAAGCAAGTGAACATCGTCAAACCCATCACTGGCAACAAAAACACAATTTGGGTAGTGAGAAGGGAAAGGGTTTCTTGAGCGGATGAACAATCCTAGGAGTTGCACATACCAGTTCGACACAAGTTCCAGAAGCGACGGTTGTGGTGGATAGAGTAGGTGATACCTGGGCAGCTGATGTTGTTGATATGAGTGCACTTTCACGTGAGTTCACCCTGGGCACCATTAATATCTTCTATGAGGAAACAAGGCTTGACCTTGCAATATGCTTTCCAAACCATGTTCAAGTCCCGCGTCCCCTAGTAGTTGTGAACAGACAAAAGCATTGAAGTATACAAAGAGGTAAAGGAATTGCTCAACAAACAAAATCGAGCTTTACTCTGAGAACGGAGATCTCTGCGAAGGAGAAGTTGCTCGGGTTCTTCCCAGATAACTCCACGCGCACCTACCCACCTGTCCTGTACAGGGTCGTTCACCAATACACTTCTAACCGGGCCAGCCGCTCTCATCGCAAAAAAAAAAACCAAAAGCAGTGGCCTGAATCTTTGCTATCGGATCTTACGTATCTTTATTTTACTCGCTTTTGAGTCTGGTTCGACCAACTAAGTCTCCTTCGGCTAATGTGGACAGCATGATGCACCTTCATCTGCAGATCTTTCTTTGCTAATCTTGCCACTGTTCGTCGAAAGGCACTCCAACTGGTCTACTTTGTAGGATAATTTAAGCCGTTAACGCGTATCCTGCTCATTTATCAAGATTTAAAAGTGTCCGTGTGCATTTTACCCTTGTCGTCCTTGGCCGAAAGTGCGGCGTTGTTGACTTCTTCTTTGTAGAGTTAAAGGGTGTATCTCCGGATAATGTTTATCAGCTTCTAGATCTCTAACGTAATGTCTAGTCACTCTTCAAATGTGATATTCTAGCGATCACATTCTTTCTGACTCCTTTACTTTGAAGGCGTAGAGCTTTTTTCGCAGGCCAACGAACTCGGTCATCACATTGTCACTGCATTTGTCCTTAATCTTTAAGGACTTCTTTACTGTTCGCGTCGGTGATGATGGATGAGGCATGGTCGTTGGGATAGTTGGGGTGACGAAATTTTACAGTGCGACATCCTTGAAAATTCTGCTGTTTTGATTTCATGGTCCAAGCTGTCGATGCCGGCATAAACCAGCCTTGTCTTGTCACCAACATGTTCATCATGAATCCATTTCGGAAAATTGCACAACAGGATTTTTGACATATCCAAGATACAAGTTAAAATGTAGAAGGGCTTGACAGACTTTTCTATGACATTGGCTAAATTCTTGACGAAGACAACACGTCTATTGATGCTGCGCTGGTTTCTATATTTAAATTAACAATGAAAGGATATGGAGTAAACGCACATGAGACAAAGTCTCTAGAAATTCAAACTGAACCTAGCAATGGAAAAACACTTATATTGTTGTTCTTCATCTTCTATATTCAGAGTCTGCTTTGCCGGGAATCGACCGTCTTCCTGAGGTTGTGACTTTAGGATCATAGTGCGAATAGTAAAGTCTAGATCAACATATTTCTTGAGCCATGGAGTTGTCTGTTCCGTGATGCGCTGTATGGATTCTGATGAATTTTATTCCTTTCTAAAACAAAGGCTTGAGACGCTTTTTCAGCCGAGGAATTAGTTTTGGCACATGGTCCATCTCCAAATCCTTCGGGCTAGCGGGTAGTCGTTGTGACCGTCATGAGTCTCCTCAAGGTACTCAATGTTGCACTCCACCTCAGCACCATATTCATCACCCTCCACTCACAAACCGATTTTTGCCATGTCGATGGAAGATTTTGGCGACACTTTCTGTGGTTGCATTCTCAAACATCTTCAATGTGCCCGGATTGAACAACAGCGCAAATCTGACCCCGCTGATTTGATGATGGTGTAATATGGGGCAAGTCCAGGGCTGTGGAGTAATATAAGGGGTCGAGGCTATATTTGAAATACAGATTCCAGTGAAGTCCTCAAAGCCATCAACAAGCATGGCCACGTCACTTTCAGACAGATATTTTGATAGTCTTATAGTCATATTCCATGATGACACAGTGAGTGTGTTCATAGTCTCGTCTCTGATATTTCATACGAAGAGGTTGCTGCATATGTTTACTCCAGATTCGATAAAAGGTATACACTTTCATTCTGGTCATCATTTCGTACCTATCAGCCAAACACCTCTGGGTCGTTTTGAATTCTTCTCATATGTAAGATTTTTTGCCAATTTTTCTAGGGAAGTAAGCATGGAAATCGTCCCGTCGATGAATCTTATCTCCAAGTCCATATCTACCTTCTGGTGGCGGGTGATCTGGTCGTTGTCAAAATCATAACTTTTTCAGAATCATATGACCATTAATTGTGAAGGTCGATATCTCCATGCTTTGGGAGATGAAAATCTAAATTACCCGCTTTTGTGTTGCACTGAGAGAGATAGTTATACCTGTGATGTGGTCGTGTTCCCGGACCTTGTCCCCACACAATTCACCATCGTAAATGTGACAGTGTGTGCTTGCTTCAAAATTCTCCTTGTATCATTTTAAAAGCCATCTAGGTGGTATCAAAACTTCTTTGTCTGTAGATCCAGTGTACATATAACTTGGCAGCATCATCTCCACACAACAGATGACTTATTCTTTTTTTGTATCTCCGTTGGCAAGCTTCAACCGATAGCCGAACTATGATGATCTTTTTCGTTTATATGCTTTCGTGTAAGCCTGCGATGTATCCGATTTAGTTGGCATAAACTATGAATGCAAACTTCAACGGCATTTTTGTGGATACAAAATTACAAAATCCTATGAAACACGTTTCTGGTCACTGGTTTTCGGATGCAATATTAGATAACCTCGCCCATATCGATGTCCTGTCTAGAGAAAAGAAGCAGATATCACCTGGCACCCATAGCTTTGGTGACCGAAAGACGTTATCAGCTTTTCGGATCCAATTGTAATGTTTCTTATTTTTTGTTATAGGTTGTTGACCACAATGCCTTAGTTGCGCATGTAATAAAACGCTCCGCATCCCTTTCTTCATAGAGTCATAACAAATTTAGTCAAATTTGGTTATTTTGTGAAAAAAATGCGAGGCGGGGTCCCGCGCCTTGATCGTTTTAAAAATAAATACAGATCGGTTGATCTCGCGGATCAAATATATCTATAATGAAAATACAATAAAAGCATGTATTCTGTTTTCATGCAAATTATTTTGTGATAGTCAACAAATCCTTTGATTTTTGAGCCCCCCCCCCCACAATCAAGGATTGTGGCATAGTGGGTTTTTGTCCTGGCTAGCTGCGTGTGTGTGCTATTTGTCTGTCTGCGCCACCTTAACCACCTTTACTATATGGTTTGAACTACGCAAGATATGCTTTTCATATTTGGTTGGTGTCAGGTCTGTAAACAGAATCATAAAATTATGTAGGATCACAATTCAAGATGGTGTAAAATTGTTTGTTTTCAGGATACTTGACTGTAGAATCTTTATTATTTATCGTCCTTTATCGCAGCTGAGGCCGGGCGGAGTTTGCTTTACATTGCGTAGCGGGAGTATTAGGTTTTGAGAAAACGGACAAAACGGAAAATTATGTTTAATTTTTTGGTCAGATTTTGATGCAGTTTCTCTGCATGTTGTGAAATAAAAACATTAAAAGCTTAAATTAATGTCAATATAAAAGAGGCCCCAATGTTCCTGGCACCCGTTTCAGAAAAAATGGGCTAAAAAGTAGAATTTTTATTATCGTATTGAGATGGGTATGTTTTACTTTATTATACCCCAGATCAATGACCGGGCGCATATTGTTTTTGTCCTGTCTGTCTTTGCGTTATTGAACTATTGAACTATAAAAAACATACTTTTCATACTCGGCAATTGTATAAAATCTAGGTAAGAAGTTCATAATTAGGCAAAAAACTTGGGTCATAGCTTGCTACTTGCTACCGAACTTGCATTTGAAGTAAAGGAGTGATCCGGGGGCATATGTTTTGTTTCTGTGACAAACACATCGTTTTCTCTTTTTCACACCTTAAGTAATTCTTTCAGTAAAATTATTACTTAATTATACGGGTATATAGCCGCTATTCGCATTTTTATAACATTTTTCATTAAATTTTTAAAAAAGGTACTATGAGGTAATCAACTAAGTGTGGGGTAAAAAAAACAGATTCCATAACCAGGCTAGGATAACATATGGCCTGATCACATCTATCTGTTACTGTTACTGTTTCTGGTATTTTCACCCTATATAAGGGTCACTCCCTAACACTGGGGTGTGATAAGTATCTATACTTCGTTTCGTTTATAAATCCGTAAAGTTTATAGAACTCGCTATTCACCGGAAAGGACGTTTACGAAAATGTGCATTGTTTACCTCCAGTCGAAATGTGATTTTATTTAATTTTAAGGACATTAGACATGACAGGTGAGACATGAGGTAGTATTTGAACATTTTTGTGCCTAAAATTGGCAAGAGAAACCAGTTACTATGCTCAAAATACACAATGTGACTGAATCAAAACACGCACCTCACAAAAATGTTGACTGTCGTTTCCAGGTAAATGATGCCGTTTCCTTGGTTATTACAACGCACATGGTAATTATTAAAATAATAATAATAATAAAATTCATCTTTTATGAAATGGCATGGAACCAGTGTTAGTCGTGTACCATTTATCACCCTCAGATCAGATAATTAATAGGTGACATTGATAAATAAAATTGAGGAAATATTTTTTTCAAAGGAAGTATACAATGTATATATTATTTCATTTATTGAATATGATAATATTTAAAAAAAAAGTAAGTCCCCAACACATCCATTTAAGTTATACAAAATTGATCGCTTATTTTATAATCTGTAAAGTGTTTAAACTATTTTAAAATCACTTGGCATGAAATACAAGCCCATGCTTGTTTATTATAATTTGTAATCAGTTTTAAAATCATTAAAACATTGGTAAATTTTTATTATTTCCATACAATTACTAAAAATATATATTTCATACACCTAAACAATAAACAAAGTTCAGCTCACTATTTGCATGCAATTTATTTGAATTGCAAAATGATTTTATTATAATTGGAGCATAATATTAAAGAAGGCATTTGCCAATTTTAAACCTATTATGGTTCAATATGAGCTTAAATTTTATATTGAATTCAAGATTATAGAAATGTTTTGCAAAACATGTTTAAATGTGTATAGTGTATTGCAGTTTGAAATGTTTTAGAAATGAAAATGGACAAACTATGGATTTTTATTTAACATCAACATATTTTATATTGCTTGTAAGTTAAAATTTTTTGTCTTTACATTATTGATGATTAACTTGCATTGCTCTTTGATCATGTTTATATTTCGAACTGTTGGAATTTTTATAAAATGAAAAAAAAAAGAAATTTGGCAGGATGACAAATCTTAATTTAAATTAATACGGCTATAAATATTTTTTATAAATTTTTAATGTGATGTATATGTTTTACCATGAATATCACAAACTCCCACATTCTTAGAACCAAAAGTTTAATAAAATGTATTTTAGAGTACTGATGGTATTTATACACACATGACCAATCCTCCTACAATGTAAATCAGTTTTCATCGGACTCTTTCTACAGAGCTGTCGGTTGCGCCTCAATGTCATTGACTTGTCTATGTGGGATAGTCAGGTCATGACATTATACAGAAACCTGACAATGAACCATACATTGTATTTTGTAGACAAATTAAACTACATTATATGGAGGAAGTAATTCTTTATGCAGTATAAAAACCCCTTCTATGTTTAAAAAAAAAATAAGGAGCACCTGTTTAGTTTTGAGGTGGTATAGAAAGCCAGATTTCCTACTGATACTCATTTCTCCCCTTTTCCAATGGCTTAATCAAAACTCATGGCCCCAGTTTGCTGGTTTTACCTTCATTTCTTTCATCTTTGAATTTTTTAATTGATTAATTTGTTCTCGTTCTGATATACATGTAGCTTAAATATTGCTCAATGGGTGTAAACTCGAACAAATCGGTGTAAAATTAAGTTTTGTAGATACAATGCATGCATCATGCAGAAAAAATTGCCTATTAACATGGTTAATGCTATTTTCCCATCTCTAGCGATGGTTGATGTTATTTGTACCACAATTTAATTATAGACAAATTTTATCCATATGCCTAAATTAAAATGTAATGGCAGAGCACAAATTATTATTTTTTTGCATACATTTATCATATTTATATGTGTTTTGGAATATGCTTTTAAGATCTTTGAATAAGAGTAACAGCCAAAGATAACGAAATAAAATGTTCAAATACTTACAAATGTACATGCATATTTTATGAGTTATATACACACCGTGTATCATCCATACAGAGGATATAGGTACCAGGACTGGTTTTCCTTTTAATGTCAATGAAATCGACCATTAGTGTACGGAGGTACCAGTGTAAACCAGTCTATAGGTACTTAGTAGCTATAAACTGGATCCACGTACACTAATGGTTACCGTCATTGAAATTTAAATGTAAACCAGTCTTGGTACCTATATCCTGTGTAAGGATGATACATGGTGATACAGCTCTAGACCAGACACTCTGTTTGTTGGACTACATGAAACTTACAATATAAAGTCCAAGCCAACTACATTTGTCCCTTGTGATAAATAGGGTCTGTAAGTCTCGTCATGTGACACCGAGAACTCACGATAAAATTGAAATTTGAAAATGTTTCCCGCTAAAATATGACGTTGCAGGATTATGACGTTCAATGTTTTTGCTTAAAATGTCACATGTTTTTGTTAAAAATGCAACTTCCGGGAACAAATCATGTCCCCGGAAGTTTGAAAATTAAACGAGACTTACAGACCCTATTCCCATTCCAGAGACAACTGTCAACAGTTTTCCATTGAAGTTGACCCATGGCCAGAACTTAACATACATGTAATTATCTTGGAAAAAACAAAATTATATTATTCCTGACTTTAGCGACTAAGAGCTTTAATTTGCTTAATTGCAATTTTCAACCAATAGACAAGAGGTAAATATGGGAATATATAAGTAAACTACAAGCACAAGCTACAAGTATAAAGTGAAACCATAAAGTATTATGAAGTTGTTTAATCAGATACACCCTATATCTATATCTTCACTATGGATTTCGATAAAATGATATCCCACTGTTTCATGGAATGTGCAAAAATGAAAATCATGCAGAAATTTTGACCCCTAAAATTTAAATGTTAGGTTTACTTGTTTCTTCTTTTAATCAACACCAAAGAGTATGATTCCAATTTGTTCTCTAAGCTTATACACATACAGCTTTTGCATTGTCCCTTGGTGATTTTTGCAGTTGGGTGACCACTTTGCTTGCCCATCTGCTTCAATCACGAGGTAGTTCTATTGATATCCTTTTGTTGTGGAATTTATTAAACAAATACAAGATGTTGTATAAATGGAGCTAGTTGCATCGTCCCTTGGTGATTTTTGCAGTTGGGTAACCGCTTTGCTTGCCCTTCTGCTTAAATCACGAGGTAGTTCCATTGACATCTTGTCTTAAAATATTGAATTAATTTCATTTTTAAAACTGACTATTATTTATCATTTTAATTTGTGTATAGATGAAAATACTCCCCAAGTTCATATATTAGATACTAATAGATGTCCCTTTCTTTCCTGAGGTGTGCCTGAGGTTTATTTTTTTATTTATTTATTTATATATATATATTTATATATCAGTATGTGCTAGTTAGATGTCATATTAATGTAATTTAAACTGTGTTGTGTCTATATATTTTCATGCTCATGCCCCTTGTGGGCCTATTTTGGTGAATAAAGATTTCTATTTCTATACACATACATGTATTTCAGTTCATGGATTTCCAAACTTTTGATTTGATATGCACTGAAGAGTGAAGAGACAATTAGTCGTTGAAATGCACATTTTCAGAAGCTAAATTCACGGTAATTTTGGTATTTCGTTATCCAAAATATCCGTGTTTAGGCACAAAATATATACATGTATCTTGTGCCTAAATGTGGAAGTGTTATCAATATTTGTAAAGACTCTGGAATTATTTAAAATACAATGTGACAATGCAAGATTATTGCATTACTTGACAAATTAGATGTGTGTAAGTTACTGATGAAGAGTGCTTATTAAGGGGAACAAACAAACAAATGTTTTCTACTTTTAATGATACACAGAATTGCATCCATTTTCGCTAACCAAGGGTAATGATTCACCCCTTTCATTTCCTCTTGAACAGAGGAGGAGCAGATCATAACCCTTAGCTAGCAAAGATGTTACATATCATGCTATTACTAGTAATATTACATGTATTAAGAATTAGTAATAATTTGGTCTTGCAAACCAGGTATATTGTTTTTGTCCTGTCTGTTTGTCTGTGCGTCCGAAACTTTAACCTTGCCTATAACTTTTGAACTATATTAGATAGACTTTTCATACTTGGCAAGTGTATAGGTCTAGTCAAGAGGAACATAAATATGTAAAGAAATTTAGGTCAGGTCAAATGTCTAGGTCACAGAGGTTAAAAAGGGGTGAAATTTGCTGTTTTCACATGTTTGACTGTAGAATCCTTATTATTTATCCTATTGAGACAGGGTTTGTTTTATGCTATTGCTAATAAAATTGCACAACTATAGTATGCTTACAGATTTGAGGAAGCATTTACCGTTTTTGAGAAACAAGAGGCCCAAAGGGGACAAATGGAAAAAAATGATTTTTTTTGGGGTCAGATCTTGATACAGCTTTTTTCTCTAGGTTTCATATAGCATGTTTAAACAGATACATTTAACAATTAAAACCATTTCAATAAACAAGAGTCCCAAAGGGGCTTCATCTGTTTTAGAATAAAGGGGTTGATTGGGTGTTTTTATGGTAATAAACAACTTTTGAACTATCTAAGATAGACTTTTAATACTTGGCAAATGTATAGGTCTAGTCAAGAGGAACATTAATATGCAAAAAAAATTAGGTCAAAGGTCAAAGAGGGTTAAATTGAGTATTTTCATATATTTTATTGTAGAATCTGGGGGCATATGTAGTGTTTCACAAACACATCTTGTTTATTTCTGAACTTGAGTTAACCCGACACCTTTCAATCATACACAATGTAAAAATGTACATGTAACTTCAGTTCAAGACTACTGCCAGTGAGTCCTGGTTTCCCTGTATGACTAACCTGCCATCCCCCATCCAATAAAAAATAAATAAAAACTTATTACAATCACAGGTTCCATCAGACTGAAAAAAAATACTGCTCATCTTTTTAGCCAAAAAAAAATGCATCTGTTACTAGTTTGATTCCCCACCTATATTAACCCTTGATTAGTTAATAAAGAACTTTTCTTTACTGTTTTTTTATGCCCTGCCCACGAATGTGGAAGGGGCATATAGTGTTACCCTTGTCTGTCCTTCCGTACGTCCTGTTAAGTTTTGCGTTTAAGTACATTTCTCAGAAACTGTGAGGTGTAGAACAATGATAGTAGGCCAGTAGGTTTTTTGATAGTACTACATAGTTCAGTAGGCAGTTTGACTCTTTGACCTACATTTCATGGTTGAGGTACATTTTCTCTGGTTAAGTTTTTGTTTAAGTCCATTTCTCAACAACTGCACATTAATAAAAGACAATGATGTTGCATCAAATTAATTGCCTTGATGAGTACTACACAAATCATTGACAATTAGGTGGCTTTGACCTACATTTCGTGCTTCATTGACTTTGATTAAGTTTTGCATAAAAGTGCGTTTCTCAACAACTACACATTATAAGACAATGATGTTGTATCAATTTAATTGCCTTGATGATTACTACCCAAATCGTTGACAATTTGGTGGCTTTGACCTACATTTTATACCTCAGTGTCTTTGGTTAAGTTTTGTGTTTAAGTCTGTTTCTTAACGAGTATGTATTGTAGCATCATGATATTTCACTGTAACGTTCATCTATAAGAGAACTGCCTGTTTCACCAACAGTTTGGTGTCAATGACCTATATTTTATGCTTGAATGACTTTGGTTAAATTATAAGTTCAAGTCGATTTCTTAACAACTTCACATTATAAGACAATGTTGTTTCATCAAATTAATCATCTTGATCAGTACTTCCCAAATCATTGACAGTTAAGTGACTTTGACTTCTATTTTATGCTTGAGTGACTTGTGTCCACATCTTAACAACTACACACAATATTCCATCACATTTCAGTGACAGGGGATTCATTTTATTTGCAATTGTCTTGGGTTATCTTTTGCGATAAATTTATTGGTGGGGCAGCGGTGTCTTACAGACACATTCTCTAGTTTATGTCTGGTGTCCATAGCAGTTTTATTTCCATTAAGGTTTAAAAATTGGTTAACTCCATATTTCTTTCCAGTGAATTGAATTAAAGAAGAAAAATAGTCTTCAATTTTAGGGGTGTTGAAATAGTTTCATTTATTTTATGAAGAGACATTTATTTGGAAACACTGTACATGCTGTATCAGCAATAACTAATGCTTTGCTTACTGATATTATTGAGATTTTGAATTTGATATTTGCCGTGCTCCCTTCGTATTCACAGAAAAAGTGAACAATATCTACCTTTGTATATACTCCTTAAGTAGTAAAAATTTAGCAATTGGATTTAGATTGCTAGTGAATTAATGAAGCAAGGTTGGATTCTGATTGCTACTGATATTGATGAAGTAAGATTGGATTCAGTTTGCTAGTGATATTGATGAAGCAAGGTTGGATTGAGATTGCTAGTGATATTGATGAAGCAAGGTTGGATTGAGATTGCTAGTGATATTGATGAAGCAAGGTTGGATTGAGATTGCTAGTGTAGAATTACTAATGAAGCAAGGTTGGATTCAGATTACATTCTACTAGTATTGATGAAGCAAGGTTGGATTCAGATTGCTAGTGATATTGATGAAGCAAGGTTGGATTGAGATTGCTAGTGATATTGATGAAGCAAGGTCTGATTGAGATTGCTACTAGTATTGATGAAGCAAGGTTGGATTGAGATTGCAACTGGTATTGATGAAGCAAGTTAGGATTCAGATTGCTAGTGATATTAATGAAGCAAGAATGGATTGAGATTGCTAGTGATATTGATGAAGCAAGGTAGGATTCAGATTGCTAGTGATATTGATGAAGCAAGGTTGGATTGAGATTGCTAGTGATATTGATGAAGCAGGGTTGGATTTAGATTGCTAGTGATATTGATGAAGCAGTTTTGAAATCATAGTATTTCATGAATGTGGTTATTAATAATTTCGCTCAAAGCGAGTGCTGAAATGCATTTATCAGTAGGTCTTGGTCAATTTAGTCAATAATTTAAACTTTTAATATCAGTTGATCAATATATACAATGAAGAAACAAACTGCCATTTAATAAATTTTGCATTTTGACAAAGACACTGAGTTTAGATTGCTTTAAATGTCCCGGTATCTACACCATATATTAATAGGTGGCTTTGTACGTAAACAATGTCATGTATGGTTTAACTTTGAAATATTGTCATGATGCCAAATTTTAATGTCTAGTCTATTTTGTGATTAATATTAGGGATTGGAAATGAAGGGAAATTACACACAGGGCACATTGTAGCCAAGAAATTCAACTTTAGTACATTGAAAACAAACTATGGAGTGTTGTATCAGTTATTAAGAATGAGTTGTCTCCCATGTTTAGCAGGGTGCTATACAAGTGTAAGTTTATTATAGGTAGACTTTCAATGAAATTTATGCATATATCCATCTGAGGTAAACACCTTTTAGTCTGTCTTACATCAAATGGACATACCAGTATTAGTGATATTTTAACTGGTATTCAGTAATGGAGATTTAATTTTCCAAAGTTTAAGAATTAAGGTGTGGTGAATAGAGTTCAATGTACAAAAGAGGGTATTATGTTAGCTCAGCTGGCAATAGCCAGAGTGAGCTTTTGCCATCACTTGCGGCATCTATCATCCATCGTTTGTCCATGGTAACTGGGTTGATTTAGCAATGAATCCCCAACTATCCCATCAGACAAGTGACCAATTAAAATTACTTGCCCTTCCACATTCAGACTTGAAAGTTTCAAGTCAGCAAATTTTAACTTGCCCTGCACAGATCTTACTTCAACTTGCTGTGGGCAATCGATAGAGAAAGCGCTTAAGTTCATCCTTGTGGTAAACTTTTCATACAAAGATCTTCTCTTATGAAACCACTGAGGAAATTGAAACCAAACTTGGTCACTAGTATCCCTGGGTGGTCGATCCCCTTTCGAAGTTATTTGCAGCAGGTGGGTATCTCATCCAGGATGGCCACCAGCAATAAAACATAGTTTAATATTGGACCCTACATGGAAAACACATTCAAAGATTTTCTTCTCCAAAACTGGTATTCCATTAAGAACCAAACTTAGTCACATTGATCCTTAGATGGTCCACTCTGAAACTGACATTTACATGTAGTTAAAATTCTTCCATCCATTTATTGATCTGAGAATTTTTTTACAGTTAAAATGTAAGACCCAGTCGATCTGTTCAACAGTGGTGCATTTCAATGAATAGTTTCAGTATGTATCAAATTTCACATTTAATTAAAGATAAGGAAGGGAATATACATTATTTAAGAATGGAAACATCCCTGATAATGCTTACATAATTATGTTTTAATTAGACCAGTCAATTGTAACAAGATTAAGTAGAAATGGTTGATGGAATACTACGGTAATTAGATAATTAAATATTCAATAATTAAATCCATAACTCAAATTAATCTTTTGTCTGTATAGATTTTTTGTTTTGTTGAGTTCATTTCCTGTATGAAATTAATTTTGTACGTTTTCTGAGGAGACGTGTTTTGTGGATATTCGAAATCTGTTTTGGGTATTTGGCACTGAAGCCTAGGAAGACATAATATACAATAGTGCATACATGAACAGTTTGAATGGAAAGACTTTCAGTATGGTAAATTCCTAAATTGTACATTTCCACAGTTTCTTTTTTCTAACTTCATGGAAATTTAGTTTTTGTCTCGCCTGCGACGAAAGTTGCTGAAAGTGAAACATAGGTATTACTTTCTGGCAGTGGCAACGGCGGCGTAGACTTTCTTAAAACTTTAATAACTTTTGAAGTATATCACTTATATGCAACATCTTTTGTACACAGCTAGCTTATGGTTAGAACTTTCTAGCAACGCATGTTTCAGATGACCTTGACCTCATCTTCATGGTTCAATGACTTCATGAAAATTGCGACATAGTTTCACATTCAAGTTACTTTCTCTGGATTTGTAATACATAGATCCATTATATTAATTGTATTGATGTATCTTAGTGGGGGCATGCCAGTCTGCCACTTGTCATTTGACCTCTACCTCATTTGCACGTTTCAGTGACTTTGTAAATTTTGCAACATAGTTTTACATTCAAGTCAGTTTCTGGGGCACTGTAATGTACATGTATAGACATATACTATATTTTGTCTATTGGTACATGTACATCTAGGTGGGTGCATGCCAGTCTGACACCTGTCATGCAGCCTTGACCTCAATTTTATGGTTCATTGACTTTGATAACTTTTCTACTTGAATACTTATTTTTCTGTAACTAAAACACCTAGATTCATCATATTTGATATATTGCTACATTAAGGTGGGTGCATGCCAGTCTGGCACCTGTCATGTAGCCTTGACATCAATTTCATGGTTCATTGACTTTGATCATTTCTCTGTAACTAGAACACTTACAGGCATCTTATTTTGTCTAATGCTACATCTAGGTAGGCATATGCCAGTCTTACACCTGTCATGTAGCCTTGACCGCAACGTCATGGTTCATTGACTTTGATCAATTTTCTGTAACTAGATCACTTACAGGCATCATAATTTGTCTAATGCTACATCTAGGAAGGCACGTGCCAGTCTGACTTCTCTCATGTAGCCTTGACCTCAATTTCATGTTTCATTAACTTTGATCATTTCTTTGTAACTAGAACACTAACAGGCATCTTGTTTGGTCTATTGTTACATTGTACATCTAGGTGTGCACATGCCAGTCTGGTACCTATCATGTGGCCATTACTAATTATTTTGCTGAAGATATGCATATACAGGCGAGACATTTCTGTGTCTACACTTGCTATAGTTTGAACAGTTTAAGTTGTTTTAATGGTTTAAGTTTGTATGCATGACTTTCATATTAACTCAACTCTAATAGATAATTCCGGACGTTCTGGTTTTTGATCAGTTTAGGGGGTGAAACATTGGGAAATCAATAGTGAACATATATGGAAAAAGACCAAGAATAAAATCAAATTCTTTCAAAATATGTTTGTGAAATTCATACCACAATTTTTCCACAAGATTCTTTTTCTAAAAAAATCCATGATATTAAATTTTTACTATGGAACTTAATTTAAAACCAGCATTGAGAGTTGGTTGATTTCCCAATTTGAGAAAAAAATCTAGAGAACTTCAACTCCCTGACTTGATTTGTTTCCATTAGTTTCTGCTCAGTGATTTTTCAAAATTTGGAAAATTGCTACATGTAATTGTTTAAGGCCTCAAGAAAGCGTTGCTCCATTGCTTGGTTTTACTTTAGACTTTGTCTCATGTGCATTTACTTCATATTCATTTATTGTATATCATTAAAGTATTTTGGACTTGATCCCCTCCAGGGTAATTACTGTTTTTATTCCATCTCTTATTAATACTGAACATACAGTTACCTAACGTTGACTGTCTTTAACAATAGAGTTTTAATGGAAACACTCTGATTAACTAAACATCAAACAGGGATCGGTAATCAATGTAAATGTTATTTTTGAACTTTTTACAAATATTGAACTACAGGTACCTGTAGTAGCTTAGATAAATTTGTGTGATATATCGAGTTATTTCAGGAATCTATAGCCTTGTAAATCACATTTACAAAGTAAATTTGTCTGCTGTGATGAGTAAATATTGTATGGTGTTAGCTCAGTAAGTGAATACATGTAGTTGTTGGTAGTTATCTCCCCCTCTCAATGGGGAGATTTTTCCGTCTCTCTTCCGTCAGTCTCGATGAGTAAACATTGTATGGTGTTAGCTCAGTTATAAGTGACTACATGTTGTTGTTAGTAGTTATGTTTCCCCATTCTCAAGGGGAGACATGTTGTTTTTGTCTTTTTCATCTGTTATCTGCCAGTCTCTATGAGTAAACATTGTATGGTATTAGCTCAGTAAGTGAATACATATAGTTGCTATTAGTTAATTTTGGTTATAAGTTTATGATATTCCATTGTAGAACTTTTATTAAAATAAAGGTAAAGATTTTGTCTTTCCTCAAACAAATTTAGTTTCGAAAAGTTTGCAGAAGATTGCAGGTGGCACAATCCATATATGACTCTGTTGGCTGCATTTTTGAAAAAGCCTTGAAGGGTTAACATGATATTTGATATTATCTTTTATCATCAGTTTCTTTTATAATATGGACTTCCCAGCATCCCTTAGTTAAGGTTATGGACTTTGAAATGATACAAAATAGTCCATTAGCCAATTAAAACAAGAGTTCCAGAATTTACACACTGATGAACAGGGAGCAACTATACACAGGACAAACTAAGGGATTTCTTGCATGAAATAAGCAAAACATAAAAAATATTTTGTAATGATCTGTACAGTTTAAGGCAGTATGGGGGTTTCAGACTGTGCATCATTCCTGGGCATCTTATAAAAAAATGGAATTCACTAGAAATGTTGGCGAAATGATTTTTGATGTCTTTTAATAGTTAAATTTAAAATTGGGTAACCATGCAGAATATGGAACTTTTTCAGCAAAACTTCTCTTCTACTAAGGGGAGATAATTTGTATAGAAATGACAGAGAAAAAATCAGTTTTTGCCATTCATTTAAAAAAAAAGTTTGGTAAACTCCAAATTTTTTTCATGCAAATCAAAGGCAAGTATATAAGTTTATAATTTACCAAATTAAAAAAAAATTTGATGAAACTAAAAAAGATTAAAAATTTTGTTGTAATTTGCTAATTTTCCCTATCATTTCAACCAAATTAGATGATTTTTACATGACGGATTTTGCGCTAGTTGTTACTAGAGTATACGAAAAAATTAGATAAGTGCACATGTAAATATCAGAAAATTATCTTACAGTTTTTAGACACCATACCATCTTTGGTGAACTTTGTCAAAGTGATTTTAACTTTAATGTGCCCGTTTGTTTTGTTTTATATGTAAAATATATATACTTCTTTTATCAAACTTCAATTATTGGAAAACTAAATTCAGGTCAAAGTAGATCTGAAAATTATCAATAGAAATTTGTAATGTTTATAGAATTATGCAATGGAATATATTACTGTTTGATAAACAATCAATTTCATTTCTAATATACAGTTTTAAAATACCTGCATAATATAGTATCTATATAATACGATTGAAATTGAATATATATTGAGCTTACACGGCCCAAAAACATTAGTAAGAACTCATTCCATCAACATGATCAAATTCATATATGACAACTATCGTAAAAAAGTCAAACTGAAACAACAATTACAGTGGCAGTGTAACAGATATGGCCTGTGTGAAAAACAAGTGGAGATAATTTGTGATGCTTGTCTTTGTCTATCCGTCCCCAAAGGTTTATAAGTAAACTTGTGAACAAAACAGCATACTGCCTTCAAAGTTCATATATAATTTGTTAACCATGAAACTGTCCAAATTCAATTTTGGGTGCTGGAATTGAACCATCTGCCTCTTGAAACCCCAAAATTTTGTAAAATGCTGTTTTCCAATAATAACTTATAAACAAAACATTATACAGTCTTCAATCATGGTAAGTAGATAGCTGACCACAAAACTCAGGCCAAGACTACTTGCTATTTAAACTACCAAAGTATGACATATCTTAAACCAAGGAGAAATAGTCGCCATAGTTCAAACAAATAGGTTAATTTGATTGTATAGTATGACAATTGTAGAAATATGTGATTGTACCAGTGTGAAATATGTCTAACTTTAATACTATCTGTACCAAATATTCTGAGTTATTTGATTAGAAAGGAGGTTTAAATTCTAGAGTAACTGGTAAAAAAACATCAGAAATACAGTCAAGTCTGGTAAAACAGCTATTCCTATAATTTCATATAACAATGCTTTCATTAAAGGGACAGAATTACTGGATGGATGTATTTACTAAATTGCATCGTAATTGTGAGGTGTCATTTTATTAGATTTAGGGCTTTACTTTGGGTTTGATTTTACTGTACTTATAATATTTTTCATTTCAGGATAAATTTCAACAAGTAAAAATGGCTGACATTCACTGACATCTGACATTAAATCTGTGATGGCATTACTGGAATACAGTGAAGATTTTGAATTGGATGACGATGGCATTCTAAGAGATTCAAACTCAAGTAAGTTTTAATTTTCAGCAGTTAGAGAATTATGTCTACCCCTCTGTTTAGGGGGGTCATATTTTTTTTGTCTTGGTCATATGAAGTAATTAAGTCTGCTGTCCTTTAATCACAAAATTTGTGCACTTCGCTTTGTTACATCTTTGATCATATTACAATCAAACTGCACAGGTTTGTTGACCAAAATGCCTAGTTGTGGCCCTATTTTAGCTCACCTGGCTATGCCAGGGTGAGATTTTGCCATCACCTGGCTTCCATTAACTGTCCTTTAAAGATGATAAGATTGTCTCCACTGAAACCATTGTACCAATTTGAACCAAACTTTGTCACAATAGTCCTTGGGTGGTCCCCTTTAAAATTGTCTCAGGCAGATCTGCAATCAAGCATACATAGCTGCCAGCAGGGAACATATTTTGATATTGGACCTACTGAAAACACAATCTCAGAAAGTACTAGTCCAATTAGAACCAAACTTAGGTTACTTGTACATTAAGCCTTAGATGGTTCCTTCCAACATTGGACCCCTTGTAAAATTCTCAGAAACTACTATTCCAGTTAGAACAATGGTCTTTAGATGGCCATGCATAATAATTAATCCCTCCAAAAAAGGTATATGGCAGATCTGTACCTCACCAAAGATGGCCACCAGCAGGGAGCATAGTTTAGCATTTAACCCCATTCTCTGAAACTGTGAATCCAGTTGGAACTAAACTTGCAATCGGTCACAACAGCTCTACTTCTCCTACACCTTTGATCTGATTTGTTACCAAACCACACTACAATGCGTAGTTGTGTTGTCAGAGTACTTGATTTTTTTTTTTTGCAGAATTTATGGCCCTTTTTGATGTAAAATTTAGCAGAAATTTTTACCACTAGGATATTGCTGTGTTTTCCACGAATTTTTACCTCAAATAACACCCAACAATTTAGAGATGATTTCTTCGCTTTGATACTAATGAGGCTCAAAAATATTCTTGGTTGAAAATGTATGCATTCGATTTCCAAACCGTATGTACTTGGTTATTTGATAAATGTGAAGAAAATCTAGATAATCTCACAACAGCAAATGTGCAGGTCTGTATAGCACTCAAGCACTTATTTAAACTACCGACGTACCCTTTGTAGCGTTTGGGTGATCCCAGCAGTGAGAGACTCAGTGATACATGGCTGTGGATCAAAGAATTTTGCTGTTATATATCTCATATTTATACAGAGTATGCAAAACTGTTTGCAATATTAATTGCTTATTACTGCAGGCATACAAAAATTATCATACTAAAATATTGCCTGGTGTTTTTCAAGTGATACTTGACAAAACAGACTTGAATCAAGAAAAAGAATAGCAACTTAAAAGAATAACATTTGTTTCATTTCTTAAATAATTTCAGTAAAAGCTGTCTCAACACACTGGTGTAGGGTTAAGAAATAGATGTATGTGGCTGACAGCTTGCTCTTTCATACATCCATTGCAAAACTACTCTTTCGAGGTAAAAGCTTAAAGTAGTACTCTTTTATTGGTCTGGAACTACTCTTCTCTTTTGAACAAAAATATGTAATACATACATACATACATACATATCCTCTTCATGCTATGGAGCACATAAGGCATCGACCAGGGTCCTCCATCCCATTCTGTCTTTTGCTATCCTTTCAATTTCACCCCAGCTGGTTTCATATTCTTTCATCTCCTCTTCTAGCGTTCTTCTCCATGTTCCTCTTGGTCTTCCTGGTTTCCTTTTGCTAGATGGTGTCCACCTTTAGTGCTCTCTTAACATGCCTGTTGTTGTCCATACTTAGCACATGCCCTATATATTTTCATTTCTTTTTCTTTGTTTCTACATTGATGTTCCTTATTCCAGTTTGTTGTGAGAGTTCAATGTTAGATACTCTGTCTGTCCATTGAATTTTTAAAATTTTCCTTAACAGTCTGCCTTCAAGCCGTCGTAGTTTCCTTTCTATTTCTTTTTTGGTTTTTTCCAGTTTGTCGTGAGAGGAAGATGTTAGATACTCTGTCTGTCCATTGAATTTTTACAATTTTCCTTAACAGTCTGCCTTCAAGCCGTCGTAGTTTCCTTTCTATTTCTTTGTTGGTTTTTTCCAGTTTGTTGTGAGAGGAAGATGTTAGATACTCTGTCTGTCCATTGGATTTTTTTTTATTTTCCTCAACAGTCTGCCTTCAAGCCCTCGTAGTTTCCTTTCTATTTCTTTGTTGGTTTTTTCCAGTTTGTTGTGAGAGGAAGATGTTAGATACTCTGTCTGTCCATTGAATTTTTTTTATTTTCCTCAACAGTCTGCCTTCAAGCCCTCGTAGTTTCCTTTCTATTTCTTTGTTGGTTTTTTCCAGTTTGTTGTGAGAGGAAGATGTTAGATACTCTGTCTGTCCATTTAATTTTTACAATTTTCCTTAACAGTCTGCCTTCAAGCTCTCGTAGTTTCCTTTCTATTTCTTTGTTGGTTTTTTCCAGTTTGTTGTGAGAGGAAGATGTTAGATACTCTGACTGTCCATTGGATTTTTTTTATTTTCCTCAACAGTCTGCCTTCAAGCCCTCGTAGTTTCCTTTCTATTTCTTTGTTGATTTTTTCCAGTTTGTTGTGAGAGGAAGATGTTAGATACTCTGACTGTCCATTGGATTTTTAAAATTTTCCTTAACAGTCTGCCTTCAAGCCGTCGTAGTTTCCCTCTCTATTTCTTTGTTGGTTCTTCATGTTTCAGCTCCATATAGTAATACTGATCTTACATTACTCTTATATATTCTGAATTTCGTCTTGTTTGATATCTTTATTGTTTTCCAAATGTTTCCAAGTTTGTTGTTTTACCTATTCTGATATTGATTTCTTTCAGCACTTCGTTAATTCCCTGTCTGTACTTAAGGTGCTGCCAACATAGCAAAAGGCAGATACTTCTTCAATTGGTTGACCATCCATATGTAAGCAGGTCTGATTTTATCAAATTTAGTTTGTGCAGGCTACTTCTTCATCATTGATTGGATTGTAATCAAGCTTCGCAGCTGTGCATATTGTTTTCTTATCATGCTTTGCCAATTTTCCCAAATGCAACACTGAAATATTTAAGATTGATGACATCACCCAAAGTCTATATATATATATATACACACAATGTAGTCTGTTTAAGCCAGTGGTGAGAAACTTTTAGTCATAGTGATTTCAGACATCATTTATATATGTACCTCTTCCTATTTACCTTTACAACAAAAATGTCAGTGGTGCATTACTTACTGTCTGCACATTCATAGTCGGACCATGCCATCTGCATGTTCCTTCTTCAAAACTTACTGATAAATAATAGCACTGTTGTATTCAGCATATCAGTTGAAAGATTTCTATGCTAAGGGAGATAACTGCAAATTCAAATTTGTTTTAAATGGACTTGAAATAAAGATAACTGTCTAATTCATATTTTTTCTATTCTGTTTATTGGGATTTGAATTATGTCATAGATAATTGCATGATGACATCACAGCCAGATATATAATTTGATGTGTCACATTTAAAATTCACTCAAAGTCATTTGAGTCAGTTTTCTTGATTTTTCATCTCAGCTTATGGGAAATCGGTCAACTTTTGATGTTTTGATTTAATTTTCATTTTAGACCATGTTTTACACTTGAAATTAGAATTTATATGTAGTTTTCTTTAATTAGAGAGGGCGGTAACATAATTGATTAAAAGTTTTAAGAGGGATTGCTTGACAAGACATTAGAGGAGTTATAATTTGCATTATGAATTCCTGGCATTTTGTTTCCCTTTACTTTCATCTAAATCATGTTGGTTACAAAAAAAAAAAATTTCATCAATGTTTTCTGTGATTTTCTGTGATTTTTTTGTTGGTTTTCATTGTATAGTTTGTACAATTGTCATGTATAAATACATGTAAATCATATCTACTGCATATATCTCAATTTTTTGCAGTGTTTTAAATACATTATTTTTTTATGTTGAGATAAGAAAATCATATGAAATAAATTACATTCCAGTTGTGCCTTTTAACTTTTGCTTATACAGAAATATTTTTTCTCAATATCTATTAAACCAAATTGAAAAACTTTATCAGAATGTATTATTTACAATCAAAAGTCAAAATTTGTATGGTATGATATTTTAATAATGGTCAAACCATTAAGAATTGCTTTTAAAACCATTTTTCTGTAGTAACAGTATATCTTAATTGTCGATAAAAACCTTCAATGTCAAACCTTTATTTGGTGATCGTGATTAAATTAGGTAAAGTTTAATTATGAATTTAGAATTTATATTTGTCTGTTGTACACAGGTGAAGACTATGAATTAGAAGGTAGGGAGAAATGGTTTTTTAATCTTTTCACTTATGGCGAAAATCTGGCAAATAGTACACTTTAATGCAACATTCAGTGACTTTCATCACAATCACTGCCAATTGCACCTTCAGATCTTTTGTAAGAATATTTCCATAGCAATATATAGGCAAAATGTTACTGTGGTACCAAGCTTTGTGTCTTTGTCAGCAATACGATATAACAATATCACCACTACCTTGCAATGTTAACGGTGTCGCATCTACACAGTGTCTGCTTTCTGGGTTATTTGCTTTCATCACTGAACATATTATCAAAACTTGGGCTTCTATGAATTGAGCAGGAAATTCTTGGTTTTCCTACATACTTTATAAGATGTGTTTTTTTTTGTGGCAAGAAATGCTATTAGAACATTATTGTAATTTGCCTTTATTATTTAACCCTGATTGGCCAAAATTATTATCTTTCAAACTAAATAAACTTCTTTGCAGAGGTTGTTAGTACCAGTGAAAGTCATCCTATATTCCAAAGATGGATGCCTTTTATGTATGATATTTAACACTTAACTTTAGTTGGCGGCTTTTCTCGGATCTGAAGTAACATGCACAGTTTGTATGAAGATAATTCTGAGCAAATTATCTAGTGCTAATTTTGCTGTCTTTACTAGAAGTATCAATTTAAACCAAATTTAGTAGATGTCATATCCTTGAGTCTTACATTGCACAAGTGTACACAACTAAAGCACTGGATATTATGGTCACAATTTTTTGTTGGGTCAGCTGACTTGCTGCCAATAAACTCAATTTGTGGTCATTATTAAATTATTGATGACTACCTTACTTTCATATACAGAGCATGAAATTTTGGTTTCCTTAGGTTATTATCCTGTGATTTATATGTAAAAATATTTTGCCATCTAAAACTTAATTTCTTGTCATCAAAGGCTAATAAAAGGGAAATAGACAAAATTTCATCAGATTTTCCTTCTATGCAAAAATAACACAAAAAGTTCCCTGACATGTTAAACTACGGTTAAAATTAATGGAGTTAATGCAAATGAGACAAAGTCTCTACAAATACATGGTAATTATAAGCAATGGAACAATGCTTTTATTGTTGTTCTTCATCTTGAAGTCACCATGAGGCCTTCAACAATGAGCTTTATTCATACCTCATAGCAAGTTCAAGA